>BEXV01001662.1:18399-36149 GCA_003118195.1 Hemicentrotus pulcherrimus
TACTCCGTTTTATTGATATGAACTGCAGACCTCCTTTTTCACAGTTTGACAAAATATTCAGATGAATTCAAATGATTGATAAAAGTAACCCCCCCCCCCCAATATTTTTTTCTTTTAAACACACAAACAAGCATAAACAAAAAAAATGACAGATTGAGAATGAAGTAATAAAGAGTGTAAAGTAAACCAATATTACGGATGAAATGGGATGAGTCTGCATGACTGTTCTGAATAATAAGTATTAATAAAGGAGGAACAAAAGTCATGAGCTTGGTAACGGTGAAAATATAAATCGGAAATGATTTGAAATAAGAACAATTTATCATCAGTTCACATCTGTATCCTACGTGTTTCCCCCGCTTTCTGCTAAAGTAAGCGAATAAGCAAATGGTGGAACTACTTTAAAAATAGAACATGATTTTATGATTAATATAATCTGTATTCATATTTCACTAAACATACATCTCGGCTTCAAAAGAAATGTTGCCAAAAAGCACAAAAGACAGTCTCTAATTTCGTTTTTCCACTTTGTTAAAGATTTTGCAGCGAGACAGTACCATGAAGATAAGCCATCATTCTCTAATTCTAGGAGTGCTGAACAGGTGCAACCAAGGCTCGATAGACTTTCACACTGAGCATGCACATAGACCAAAGTTGGCACCGAGGAAAAATGTTAGTCATTAATACTGAATGAAATCTGCATAGATACAAGATACTTATGTTATTTATGTTATTTGTAGTTATTTGTTTATGATATATTAAACTATTGTTATATTCATATATTATAGTTATATTTTATACAACTGTGACCCGTAAGACGATTTTTAAGCCTTCCTTTTTTTCGTGCAAGAAAATCAATTCAATTCAACTTCAATTCAATTCAATTCAATTCAAAGACGGCATTTCCCATCAAAGGCCTTATGGTAACTATATGTCTTATTTTAAAGGGCTAATTGATGGCATCAGCTCTCTCTCTCTCTCTCTCTCTCTCTCTTATTTACATGGCTATTGGCGGCAGAGCGAGGAAAGGTATATAATAAATGCCACAATCAAGACAATGTCTTGTTGGTCAAATCAGCAAAGTGCTTCTAATTGCAATGTGGAAATGTAAATGGAAATGTGGCACTTTCCTTTATACACAGAATTACTGTTTGATAGAATTATCTTCTAGTCTTTCTTATTCAACATCATTTTTTTTTGTAACTGTCCTTCTTAAGAACGTCATGTCCCTCTTTTATAAGTGGACAAATATGCCTTATCCTTTACGTTTTGTTATTTGCCTGTATATACTTAAGACAAGTCTTTGACCAACTTAAAAAATGACATGATAATTATTATTTGCTTATATCAGAGATTGAAGCCACATCTTCCAATGACGGCAAGGGACGGGTTTTCATCACTGACGGACTATCAGACCTACACTCAAAATCTTACCTTCGAAATCAGGGATCATTTCTCAGAGGTAAGGGTCCGCAAATCTTGTAATTAATACAAAATTTTCAAAATGAAGAGGGAAATGGAGACGGAAGAAAGAGAGAGAGAGAGAGAGAGAGAGAGAGAGCGCGAGATGGTAGAGAAAGAGAGAGAGAGAGAGATGGTAGAGAAAGAGAGAGACACACACACATAGAAAGAGGAGGAAGAAAGAGAGTTCCGACGGAGCTATTTAGTAAAGACAAACTTTAAGAAGTTCAAGGACAGCAAACATTTACACGTAGTTGTAACAAAATAAACAATAATAGAGTAAAGACAACTAAAGTGAAAATGTCATTAGCAGACAGTGTCAGTGGTGTTTTTACGTCCATACGGGACCCCGTTCCCCTGCCCTCATCAGAGAAGAGAGGAGAGAAGAGAGGGAAAGTGGAAGAGTGAGGAAAAGATGACAGCCCTCCACCCCTCCATCATCTGCTAATCGATGCCCTTGTTAATTTGGATCTCTTTCACCAAGCCACCCCCCCCCCCCCCCCCCCCCNCATGAACTATGTAGTTAGAAATTAGAGAGGACAGGAAAAATAGAAAACTGCGTGGGTGACGCTTTAGAATGTAAGAGAAGATTCATTTAATCTCATTAGTACTTGAAAACGCTCAACTCGACATGCAATCATTTGAAATTTGTCGGATTGATGTAAACATTGAAACCTACCGAAATAAATGCCGAGATGATTTCATTTACGTTGAGTATTGCTACGAGCTCTTCAATTTCATCAACATGATTAATGGATACTTTATTTGTGCTTTTCTTGATTGATTTAGGTGGTTCGAAAGATGACTGGATATTTGGCACATAGGGATGGTCAATGTCAGCCAGAAATATGGGCATCTTATGAAGCCCTTTTCTTCACTTCAACAATACTAGATATTGAAAAGTTTTATGTGGTGAATTACAATCTAATTTATTTTCAGAAATAAGACACAACCCCACAAATAATAACATGTTTTTGCTCTCTCTTAACCACGAATGGATGTTCGTCAATACCGTAGATCATGTGATACTAAATTCTTTAATGGACTGTATGACAACTTCATAGAACGGGATAACCATACTTAATTGTGATTATAAATGTCTGAATTATTACTTGTGCTAACATAACAATGATATCACTGAAGCCAAGAAGAAGAAACCAAAAGAAAAACAAGAAGAACAAAAAGAAGAAGAAGAACAAAAAGAAAGAATCCAGAAGAAGATCAAGGACAAGAAAACCAAGAACAAGAGGAACAAGAACAAGGAAAACAAGAACAAGGAGAATATAAGAACAAGAAGAACATATCATATAGTAAGTATTTAAATGTCCATTGTGCTTATTGGATAACAAAGTATTATTTAGCTAAATGTGTAGAATAATGTAAAGACTTCTCCTTTGACCATTAATGATGCCAAAAATAAACATTGTTATTCCATACAGCTCGCATACGATGGCGATGCAAAGCTGCTTCAGATGCTCCTACCTAATGCTGATCCTAGAAACATGAAGCTGAGAGGTGAATGGGTCATCGATATCCTCGATCCTGTCAAGACCACTAGACCAGGAACTGCAGAGAAGGCTACTCAGACCTATCCAACCTCATCTGATGAAGAGGATTCCGGTACGTCTAGAAGAGGCACGACCTTGACAGCAAGGCAGGGGTTCCATAGACAGACCATAGCATTGGAAGATCTTGATACGCATCGGTCAAATCCTGATCAAGATCATCATGGTAACCAGACTCAAAGAGGGGCTACCAGTGGTGATGGTGCAGAGGAACTCCAGATGTACTATATGGACAGTGTCTCACATGTGTCCCTCGCTTCAAATCTGGAAGAGGAGATGGAAAACCTCTACCCGTTCCTGCGAGATGTGACCCTTGGATCAACGGATCTAAGCAATCTCCCTGCAATCACACCTGAACCCCAAATCGATCAAATGGTACAGAAGACCCAAGTCCAGTCTGGTAAACAGTGCCTCCCTCCTAACTCAAAGTCACAGAAAAATCACAAGCAGATCGACTCAGGAGGACCTGTGAGTTTTGAAGACATGTTCAGCCGGGCATACAAATGTTTAAGGATGGTCTTACAAGAAAGACTTCCCTTGGTGAAACTTCGCTGGTTGGTCATGTGTCTTCAAGCTCTGTCAGAATCGGTCAAAGAAGGAGTATCACGTGAGTGTTGTAGGTGATTCTTTGATATCATTTATCAAGACAATATTGATTAAGACAATATTGATTAGGGCTATTGGAAATGACTCTATATTTTATTCTCTCTATCAACAGGTAAACTGGGTGATAAAGGTCGGTCAGTCGGTACAGATGACCTGCTTCCATCGCTCATACTCTTCCTCATCAAGGGAGATCCTGGGCAGGTAACAGCGTTGTACCCGCAGCTGAAGTTCCTTGAAGACTATCTCCCTGACATTGTTACTTCCGGCATCATTGGTTTCACCGTGACTCAATTCAGCACAGCGTTTGCTTTCATCATCCAAACAGACGATGGTGATACCTAGGCATAAATTCTTCCTATAAAAGGCCGGCTCACACTGTGACGAATAGGGGGTACCGCAAGCTACGTTAAGCTGCGAATCGCAATATTGAATTTCCCGCCAATCACCGTGTGATGTCTTTAATTGTCGCTGACGAATCCGCTAGAGACAGAAAACGGCCGAAATTATCAGTCGCGTCTGTCGGCAAACTTTCAGCATGTTGAAAATTTTGTGGCCGCAAAAAAAATCCGTCGTTTGCCGCTACTATGTGAGCCGGCCTTAAAACTGCATGTATAGAGGTGTTTTGTTTGTTGGTTTCATTAACATTTACGTGATTGCTTAAAGAAAGCATAAGTTGCACGTTGAGGTCCTCTCTGAGGAACTTGGTAATGAGGTTTAATATTATAATGCTCTATCAAAGGGCAGTAGAGCGTCGACTTGATTTCGAACCCGGGATCTCTAAGTAAAGAGACCACTGCTCTGATCTACAATTGAGCCGTTGGGTCCCCTCAATGTGTTATTGTCTAGTGGTTTCAACATTTGACTCGAAATGTGAATGCAATGGGTTTAATTGAGCCCTAGTGCACTTGTCTTTGGTAAGGTAATAATCTATATTTGCCACTCTCCACCCAGGTGTTAAATGGACACCGGTAGGAAAGAATTATGTGGCTGCTGTGAGCACCGAAATCAGTAGCCTAAAGCTAGAGCCGGGATAATATTGGAAGCCTTGAGCACCTTGTGTAGTGAAAGTGCACTATACAAAAATATCCAATAGTAATATTATAATCTCTACTATCAACTAATTAAGGACATGAATTTTAAAATGTAATTCATCATTCAGCTTTTACTTCTTTCAAATAATTGGTAACAGTGATTAACCTAGGCATGTATCCGAGGTGAAAATATGTAAATACAGATATTAAAGATTGATGCATAAAGTACAAAGCTTATATCTATAAACAAAACCTAATTAAAGTTTTAATTCAGTTGTAGATGTAACGAGTAACGACCGTCGCAACTGCCATGTTTATATTGGTGTAATATTCAGTCTTTATACCGAACTTCTTGGTGAATGATTTCAGTATGTATCGGGAAAAGGAATAAAACAAAACATAAATATAATGTGCAGTTTAAGTAAATATTAGTGTGAGTTACTATCTGTTACAAAACCACTCTTCTTTAAATACAGGTAAATCAATCTTCTAACAATCATTATGATAAATTAAACCATGGAGACACCCATCATGCACGTTAGGAAAAGTTGTTACTTACTTTGTCGCTGGATTTCTATTTTTATATCCACTTGGTCAGACAGGTTGCCTTTATAGGCAGATCGTTTTTAAAAAGAAAATCAAATAAGATTGTGCACAGCATTTCAAAGTATTGCTCTTGATTTAATTATGCTAATGAAATACAGAGCATTTTTGTTGAAGAAGGATGCATAACGGTGTAGGCCAACTGCCCTTCCTTGCCCCATTCAGTGTTATAGTACATGTACAATTCACTCTTTAAAAAAGAAACATCGTACAAACGACTCTTAGGCTTTTATTTTTGGTTTGTGATTAAATTACAAGAGAGGGTGTGGTGTGCTTGGAGTTTGTATTAGTGAATTACTATTACTGTATACATTTGTTCGTTCTCGTAAATGTGTAATTGCCATCGTTTTCTGTTTCATATTGTCTATATTTGTTACTAGATAATGGACATACATTTAGTCATGACAGTAGCTGAACTGTTTATTAGTGTCTTCTAATGGAAAGAAACATTTGAGAAAGATATGTTTTAAAATGTGAGCGACATTTAATTCTTGAAAGTAAATGACCAAATCCAATTTAACCAAATAATTAAATCATACTTCAACAGGAATAACCCTAACAGATCAAAATTATTATAATTAAGAAGTGCTTTCAAAAGCATATCATACCAGTGTCATATTCTGTAAAATATTGCATTCCGTCACACTTTGGACCAAGTAAAAAAAAAGTTTACAAAATTAATTAAAGGGCCAGACTCTTGCCCATTCATGAAGACAATAAAAAAAATGTATAATTTTCCCTACACACAACTTTTCAAAATGTGTGGGCTGTCCTTGATGAGATGAAATACT
The DNA here is from genome assembly GCA_003118195.1 of Hemicentrotus pulcherrimus. NCBI lineage: Eukaryota > Metazoa > Echinodermata > Echinoidea > Camarodonta > Strongylocentrotidae > Hemicentrotus > Hemicentrotus pulcherrimus. The sequence goes on from BEXV01001662.1 coordinate 24,457, forward strand.
GTACTTTTAATAAACATAATCCATGTTGATTGTATCATGTCAATAGACATAAACCTGTAAATTTTTGTTTTGTTTTGTTTTTGTTTTCTTGTTTACTACGCAGAAAGAAATTAAATAAGTTCAAATATATATTGTGGCCCTCTATTCATTAACACATATAAAATCACATCATACACATAAAATCACATCATACACAATATATGATTCATACATGTATCATATTTAATATGATAATACTTTTTTGTGTATCAAAAAGGCAAATTCATATAATAATTGAGATTTCTAGTTCAGGAACATACCTGACTTGATCAGAAAATGACTGACAACATGCTCACACATCTTCATGTATGTATATACATGTAGTTCTGGCAAGCACACACTGATACATTTTTGTGCATCAATCATGATATAAACAAAATGTTGAAAAGAGATGAATAATAATTATAAATTGACTATTGGCATATCATCTAGTACATGCTGTATTTTTAACAGTAAGTTTTGTTTCACATAAATGCATAGTCAGTAATGATGTTTAAAAAGTCTAGCATAGTTCATATTGTTAGAAGATATAAACAGTACTAAGAACAAGTTTTATTTGTTATTTAATTAGTCAGAAGTATAAATAATTCAACTAACGACCCCTGACATACAAGTATATTGCAACCAAACCAAAAGTGTCATACTGATAGTAAAAGAAAGCCCCTGATTTTAATAAACAGCAAACAAAGAAACTTAGCAAGGATAGTGATTGGTAAAAAGGGTTGCTTGTTTGTTTGTTTGTTTTATTTCTGTATTGTTGCTCTGTAGATTGCTCTGAAGTTATTACTTACAAATAAGTGGGGAACAGAATATGTTATAGACTCTAAATCAGATGTTTGATATAAGAGAGTAAAAAATCTTTGGTGTTTAATTTCAGAAACTTTACCTCTAGCTACTCCTCATTAGGTTTTCAATTTCAATTTCATCTCCTTTATCATAGTTGATTAGCACAAATAAAAATCATGACTATTGCAAATTTGTTCTTGTTTATAGTCACCTCAGATGAGGAGTCTGTGAACATTGAATATTTCTAGCATTTCATCCCAACTGAGAATAAGGACATTGCACTTCCCTTAAAGTCACAGTCCGAAGGCATTAGGGATGGACTTTGAAGGTGCCTTAAGGGGATCAATATGCCATCTTCAAATGAAAGGCAAGAATTCATGCCGGTCTTGGAATATTCTTATTTCATCTTCTTGATTGGCAATGTGGAAGTCTAATCAATTTGACATCTCCATATGAAAGGCAAGACATTCAAGCTTTCATTCTCATATACAATATTCCTTTTCATCTTCTTGATTAGAAATGTTGAATATCTATTCAAATCACATCTCCATTTTAAGGCAAGACGGAATATGCATTCCAGCAGAGAAAAATACCTTTTGATCTTATTTGGAATTTTGACTATGTGGAAAATCTAAACAATTTGACATCTCCTCAGATATAGAGGCTTCCATTCCAACCTCGAATCGTTCATTCCTTGAGTATATTCCAACCCTGACTGGTCATGGTGGTAGTTGGTCCTAGTAGAGTAGTGGCATGGGTTCTCTTACCATCCATCAAGTACCTGAGTGGAATAACAAACAAGACAAACCAGACTGATATTACTGTAGGATAAGATTGACATGGATTGTTGATACTGGGATTAGATGATGTCATGCCTCAAGATTGTTTGGGTTATACACCATACATTCTGTTAGATGCGGTGCACTGGAAGACCGGATAAATATTGGTCTGTTGTTACAAATATACAAAACATATTTGTATGCCTCCATTACGAAGTAGCCGGAGGCATTATGTTTTTGGGGTTGTCCGTCCGTCCGTCCGTCCATCTGTCCAGCTGTCCGTCCGTACGTCCCGTTCTCATGATCACGTTATCTCAAGAACCGATCAATGGATTCCTGCCAAACTTAAACCATGTATGTATCTGGCAGAGCTAATGAATTTATTAGATTTTGGGGTCACGAGGTCAATGGTCACAGGACTCATAATGTATGCACAAATAGCATGTGATCACGTTATCTCAAGAACCGATGCATGGATTCCTGCCAAACTTAGGTGATGTATATACATATAGCAGAGCTAATGAACTTATTAGATTTTGGGGTCACGAGGTCAAAGGGCTCAATATGTATGCAAATATAGCTTGTAATCGCAGTATGTCAGAAGCGATGGATTTCTGCCAAACTTTAGTCATGTAAGTACCTTGCAGAGCCATTGATCCGATTAGATTTTGTGGTCAAAGGTCACAGGCTCACAGGGCTCATTATGTATGCAAAAATAGCTTATGATCACATTATCATTAGAACCGATGGACAGATTACCATCAAACTCAAAACATGTATTTATGTATTTATCTTGCAGAGCTAATGAACTGAGTAGATTTTGGGGTCATGAGGTCAAAGGTCATGGGGCTCATTATGTATGCAAAAATAGCTTGTGAACGCCTTCTCATTAGAACTGACGAATGGATTACTATCAAACTAGGGACATGTATGTATCTTGCAGAGCCACTGAACTGATTAGATTTTAGGGTCATAAGATCAAAGACCAAAGGGTCATACATGTATATAAAAAATAGCTTGTAATAACGAAATTCGGCGGACCTGTTAATGGATTACAATCAAACTTGAATTTGAAAAATTGCTCTATGGCGGAGGCATCATTTTCGCTGTGCAGTCGAACATCCATCTAGTTAATTATGCGTTTCAAACATTTTTACACTTATGAAGAGTTGTGATTAATATCAACTTTTTAAAAGACAGCACCTAGATATAAACTTCGACTTCAACTGTACATGCTATTGGTATTAATCTCCTTTTTCAGTTCCATTCAAATTAATCACAACTTTCTATAGGAAGCAAGGGGGGTGTTTCACAGAGATCCTAAGTTGAACTTATCTCTAAGTTGGACTTAACAATTATGGAAGGCCATTCCCATCTGCGAAAATATTTTGTAAAGGTGGATTTTTCGCCTTTGAATATATTTCATTTTGAGGCTTCAAATGGCTCTCCATAATTTTGAGGACCATCTTAGATTTAAGTTTGAAACACCCCCCAGGTGTCGAAATAGTAATATACTGCACATGTATTAAACAATTTTTTTACGCTCATGTTTGTCAGAAAAAGGGCATTTTGAAAAGTTGAAAAGCAAAACTTAAAAAGAAATCATGACTCCAAAACAGTGAAGGTAAGCAGCTACAAGGTAACATGTTTGTTTTCATGAGGAAACCAATGTTGCAAATTAGTGCATACCTTTCTGCTACATCTCTGAGGTCGTCTTTAGTCACAGCAAAGAGTGCATCTCTTTGTTCCTGCTTCATATCATCGTTAATCCCTGTGGAGAAGAGTGTCACACCCTTCTCTGCCGGTGAGACCGGACTATCAACCTGTACAAGTATATAGGGCATAGCATGTTAGCCTTGAGATTTACAAGGTACTCTTGCACTAAAATGGCATGGTGAGTTTACTTGCACTTATTGTTAAAATACAATTGCTCATATTTTAATGGCTGTCCAAATGTTATCGGATCCCCATTGCCTATTAAACTGACCAATGTATAAAATAGGAAATGGAAAATCCTATATGTATTGAGCGTATTTCATGTAATATCTGTTCAGAAAACAGGAACCTGGTGCGCATTCTTGTATTTCAGCTACAAATTCTCCTGTCCTCACTTCACTACTACTTCATGAAAAATGGAATCCACAAGCAAAAAAGTATAGTTTTCCAAAGATATACAGCAAAGTTGAAGAAAAGTGTACAATTTACAGAAATACATTGGTATTCCAAACTTTCTTGCAGACAACTGGAATTTTGTTTGAATGAGAAGTCTTTTAAATGTGGAATTTACTTTCAACCTTACTTCATCTGTACATTTGCTTCTGTTGATCCTCCATTTTTTTTTAAAAAACCTCTTTTATATCAAAATGACATAGTAGTTTATGATTCATACACAATGAGTTCAATGTTAATTGACATTGCTAATCTGATGTACTGAATAAAACTACCGTAAGTCATAAATTCATTTCATGACAGAACAGACTTACCACCGAGAAGACGGAGAGTTTGGCTTCATCTATATCTTGTTGAGTGAACTTGCCATCCAGAGCCCACTGGACGGAAGATTGAAAGGCTGACATTGTTTCAACTGTGTTGGGATCCCTTTGAATAAACAAAAAATTGATTTAACTTTTATTATCACTAAATATCTTCCATGATTTACATGAATTCACTTAAAGGTGCAAAACGTGAAAATACAAATCAGTGTCAAATGTTCTTTTCTTCACAGGAACTCTTTTTCAAGGATTCTCTGTCATCATTGCAGTGTGTATTTTTTTCTTTTTTTTTTTATTACATTGCAATTTTTGTTTCACCAGGTACAGTTTTGTGATGCTCTTTAAGTACTTTCCAGTGCTAAAATTGCTCTCTGCTGTGTCCAAAAAGGTGAAGTAAAATTTCAAGCACAAACTACTTTCTTACAATCATGTTATGTAATTTAATCAAATTAAATGATAAAAAGAATGATACCTACCTAGTGGTACACAATAAAGGAAGGGTGGCTCATATTAATCCATTCAACTTAAAGGGATTGGGTAACTTTGTCTCAGATTATGAAACAAAATCCTGGATTTTGCTTAACATGATTCAATGATATTTATAAATATTAAGGTCAGTCAGAAGCCCCATAACTTTTACAAGCGGATCACCTGTCTGATTACTAAGATATTTATGATTGAAAATCAAAATAAAATTTTGCATTTTCCTAACGGTTTTCATAACACTACAGTCTATTGGGGAAAACGAGTATGGTAAAACCGGTCACTCAAAGATCTTTACTTTTTTTTAAGGCACTTCTTGACCGCCTTGAAGCGCAATTTTTCTAGCGCTTCAGTACTACACCATATCACAGACACTGGTAACACCTAGGGCCGTGAATCTCAAGATTTAAAATTGTTAAACGATACCTTGAAACGATATCAACAGGGTATTTTTAAGAATGAATGAAAACCAACCTGTAAGAGTAAAACTTAAAAGCACCCTCATTGCCCATTGATGCTCCACCTCCATACGCTCCTCCCTTCTCCCTGAATGGTGTAACAAAATCATAATCAGTGAACATGCAAACTAGGGTGCATTGATCTACACCTTTTCAAACGTATAGTTCAGCCGTTAAGGTAAAGAGATCCTTAATTTTTTCAACAACAACAAATTCAAACAAACAAATAAAGACACAAACAAACACAACACAAGTTATCAAAAAAATATCTCATCCACTTAAATTACTCTTCCTGAAATATACTCAACAATAATACATGATCATATAGAAATGCCTTGAAGATACAGGAATTTCACCAAATTTCCATAACAAAATTTTCAAGGCTTGAGAAAAAACACACACTTGAAGAAAAAAATCAAATACAGTAATTTAAATATTCACAATACTTGTTTGACAATAATAAATCCACATGTGGGCAAATGTTAATCTCTTGTACAACATTCTGATAAATGTGAAGGCATTCATGCTTACTTCACTAAAGATTACACTGCAGGCCAGAGTGAGAAACACAGGTGTAGATTAATATTCCCAATATAGACGTAAGTGCCATACCGAGGCTCAAAGCCTGAAAATTGGTATTTCAGGAAAATTTGCACTTGTGTCTGCACCCCTTGACTACCACATAGGGAATATCACACTGCATGGGAAGTAGAGAAATCGGGACACCTATGAATTCTTGCAAAAGAGAGCTTTAATTTGTGCAACATCTTTGGAGCATCAATAGCTGAGAGCATTATGTTTTGCCCCTCTCTCCTGCCCACTTTAACACTAATCTTTATGCTGGAACAATTGTTGTCTATCCAGTCATTATCTTTTCTCACCTGATTTCTCGATGCAGGTATTTGGCAGACATCAAGCGGGCAAGGACCCTCAACCTGTAAAAGAAACAAATAAAAGTGAGAAAAAAAAAGAAGTGAGTAGAATACAAAAAAGATTATTGAGGAAACAAGCCTGCCGTCTAAAAAAAAATAGGATCATGTTTCATACTGAAGTACGACAGGATAAACATTAACCCCAAGTTAAATGTCTCTGAGAATGTTGTGGGATGACAACTAAAATTCTCATCCCACAATCTGAATCGCAATGCATTCAGGAAATATAAAAAATGGACTTGAGGCCATACTTTTTGTTATCTTGAAAGATATATCAAGCTTGCCTCACTTCAGGTTATCAGTTTTAATATATATGTATGTTAAAGAGAAGGTTGAGTTCTGGGAAGAGGTGAAAAATAATTTGTGAACTTTATCATTCTTATTATGCAAGTGTGAAAGAACATCAGATAAGACATGTTCCCTGAAAAGCATGGCTCTTCAAATGCCTTCAAATTCTAAATATGTCATGTTCATAAAACTCGGAGGGGGGGGGGGAGGAGGTTTTTTACGCCACGTGTTTGTGTAATTCCATGTACATCGTTCTGTGTACAGAGTTTGGAACATTACCAAATTTCTAATCATTTTGATGATTCCAGAACCTTGCAATACACACAAATTCTTATGTGCTAGATGATCAACCTTTTCTGGTTGATTCCACACCGTTTCTTACACAATGCAATCGCATGACCAAAACTCAACTTCATCTTTAAAGGTAATACAAAGTTTTGGTATGGGGCCATAAATTTAGTTCAAATAAACATATTAGAAGCATATGTGATTTTATAATATTGGATGATCGTTGTCTTGGTTGAAATCAAATCTAAAGCGATGAAATTGTAAATAATAAACTCTTAATGCTGTATAGCGCCCTCTTGAGACTGATATTACTTAAGCTTTAAAACGATGTTTCTTGACTACAATCAACCAATTTACTATTCTCGTTTGGAAATTATATATCAGAACTGCATATACTGAGATTGTCATGGTCTCAGCTACCATCAAATAGCCTTGGGCGCTATTTGAAATATTTGAAATTTACCAGGAGCACCATTAAATTTGTGATTATTTAATATCTCGAAAGCAGAAGTGTTTTAGAGGCTAAATTTTCTAGTGCTTGTAATATATCCACAGGGGTATCCAAATATATCAAAATTAAAAATAATTACTTCACATCAAATTTTCAAAATTTCCCAAAACTTTGCATTACCTTTAAAACAATGATAATGGCTTACTTGGAGAAGTCTGGGTGTGAGTATGGCACTCCGCATACAGCATGGCTCATGTAGTTAACAGGGAATGGAAGCTCATAGTGTGTTCTCTCTTCAGACGGACTGAAGTCAGATGCCTGCGGAGAACATTCAAGAGAAGTATTAGATACATGAAGACATAAACTAGGTTAAAAGTGTGTGCGTGTACAGTAATTGCCTTTTTACAGATATGTATCAATCTACATTGTATGACATATTTTTGATTGCTTTTAATGGTGAGTATTACGGTTATATCCCTATACAGTTTTTTTAGGGGAAAAATGTATAAAAGCATTCAGAACTGAGAAATTTCAGCCCAAAGGTGGAATTCTTTATAAAAAAGTTATTAAAAAAAAAAAGATTTCTGACCGACTGACCCACGTTTTGGCGCCTAAAGGGCAATACAACATTATTCTGTTAGGCCTAATGGAAGAGAAAAAGAGTTGAGAAGCAGAGATCATGGGAATGTAGATGACATAGGAAGGAAAGAGGAGGAGGGAAACAAATGTGAAATACCTAAGAGACGGAAGCATACTACGTTTAAGGATTTTGAGAATAATATCTTCTTTTCATTGAAAAAAATCTTGTTTGTTTGGGTGTTGACAAACCAAAGACAGATTTTCTGTTTTTTATTTCCAGAACTCCTTTAAAAACCATGACCTAACCTTACCAAAGATAATCTTATACAAACTACAGGTACCTACATGTATTTCTCTTCTTAGAATTTTTGATCAGACAAAATAGATCAAAATACAATAAGAAACCTATAACATTAGATTGAGCTTTAATGATTCCTATATACTTTACCTGTGTTAAATGTAAACTGTCTCCTAAGGGTGAGCCTGGTAGATTATCTAGAAACCGTGTCAGCTGATTGGCTGCTTGATCCACACCTTCTGGGCTGGAGTTGACTGCACATCTACAGGAATGAACAATATCAAGAACTCATGAGTCACTTGTCATTGGTACGTGGGCGTAAGAACTAGTCATTTTGATACGGAACTTGACGTACAGTCAAACCTATCATGAATTGCTCAATAAAGTGAATCAAAAGAAGTTCCTAACTCGGGTAGCTTAGAATGCAACATTCAAATAAATTATTTTTCTTTTTCTCAAGAACAAATACTAAATTGTGCCTTGTTCAGATATCACGAGGTATTCCTGGCAATTTTCTTACAATGACGTGCTCTGTATCTCATATTAACACAGAGCTGAATTGAATATGCATAAGACCTTAGTTGCACACAGTTGCCAATCATTTGCACCTTTTTTATATATTTAAAAAAACACTTTACCACTTCATATCTGAACGAGCATTATTTCTCAGAGACAACTGATCTCAGATAGTGATTCATTAAACCCCTTCTTAACCGGAAAATAAAGTTGCGGTGTCGTCCGAACCCCCTTCCTGTTAAAAAACGTCGATCAGGGTAACGTCCGGACAATATCGAGGTGACATCAAGGTAAATGTCACCCTAGTCGGGCCAGGGTGATATCGCGGTGACGTCCGGACGTTGTCCGGATGACATCCCGATAAACGGCCTGTTAAGACGCGCGCGGAACTCTACTCTAGTCTAAAATTGGATTTGAATACAAGATAAGTAAATTACTTAACTTAGCCATTTACTTAGTATATTTCTTACTTATGGTAAGCATTGAATTGAATACCGGCCCAGTGACACAACATAATGTCGCACGCGGCAGTCCAAGCTCTAGTAATGTAAATCTAAAAGTCCCTATTAACACACTGTTAAAGCCCTTCTGGCTATCAGACTCTAGATGAGTACTGAAGCAGTTACCTCATGTTGGTCTTGTTCAGTACCAAGGAGGCAATAGTCTGAAGGTGGGCCAAGACTGGGTCCAAGTTCTCCTTCTCGGCAAGCCCTTTCAGGAATGACACCTACATAAGACACAAAAGAGATTAGCTGGTTTGAGCACTAAACAAGAAGGTTATTTATCCTAGATTACACTGTTATGCATAAGAGAAAAGGGAGGCAAGTAAAATGTGTATGATTCCAAATCGACTTGATATCAAATGCTCAAGGTGCACTAGTGCAAAAGATTGAACTACATAAAGTACTATGCACAAAAACATTTTTAGTAGGAGGCAATATAACAAAGGGGGAGGGGTGAGAAGGAAGAGAACAAGTTATCATAGGCTCAATCAAACACATGCATTTATATAACATTTTTTCACAGTTTAACTGATTAGAGACCATTCCACAGCTAAGGCCCTGCACGAGCAAGGGTTCTTTCCCCACTTTGTGTTCAGGGAGCTTAGGGAGACAAATCTAAAGTTTTGAAAGTGCAAAGATCTAGACAAAATGTAGTGATTTATGGAAAGTGATAATTGATCAATGTGAATTTATGTTTTCCTTCTTTTTTTAAATAATAATATCAATTTTCTTTTTCTTAAAAAGTTGCATGTACTAAATCCCTTCCATTTTTTGAGTTCCACTGACATTGCCCGTTGCTGTCTTCAATTTACTTAATAAATGTTCATGTTCAATACAATGAAGTTAAGGTTTAGTCTTTGATTTAGACTTTTTAATTCTCAAAAAGACTTGCTCATGCTAAAACAGATCAACCCATTCATAATTTGGAGACAGAATAAGACAAGGTTCACTCATTGTATTTATGAGAAAAAATGCCATAAATTATAATTATTATTACATCACAACATAAAATATTCAAAGCACACATGCATTACCTGGGTCATTCCTCCTGCTATCTCATGAAGCCTGCCAGAGGGCGACAGACTACTTCCAGCTCGTTTCATAGCGAAGGCATGCCCCATGTATACAATAGAGTTGGATAGTTCTGCTGCTTCCATCCTTACCAAGGTAGCCAATCGCCCCATGTCATTCAGCCTTGGGCTAGGATTATCAAAAAAGCAAGATTTCAACCAAAAAAAATAATACTGAGAATTTTAAATTAAAAGTACAGTGTAGGCCTCGAGTCTTACATGTACCTCCTATCCCAGTGATTAGATGACTAAAAACAACCATAATGTTACACACACAGTTGTTAAAATCAGGTAATGACAGGGTTCTTGGCAAGAAACGCTTAATAGCTGCATTTACACCACAAGCAACCTTTTTATGTCTCACATTCCGGTGTTCAGTGACATTGGTGGTTAGTGCTTTGTAAGCTCTTTTTTATTATTATAATTATTATTATTTGTCGGAAGTTGCTATTAAAGCGACAACCTATAAACAGGACAAAAACCCACCTCTCGAGCATGGCATTTTTGAACAGTGGTAGAAACGTCATCAGTTTTTGCAGCGTAAATGCTCGCTCTCAAAACACCAGTGAATCATTCTTTTTGATCACATGACTCTCTTCTCTACTGAAGCAGGCAGGGGAGCGACAAGTGGCGCAACCACACAACTCACACCCAAGGGTTTTCCAGTACTGTAAAACCGCAGTAAAAATTGTCTTTTGGCCATATTAATGGGTCCAATATCGTATTCTAACTTGGAGAGCCCTAGCTTTGAAGCAAACTGGGGGAATAGTCTACAAAAAACAGTTAGATATTAATGTTATCATTTTGAATGTTGTACGTATGAATCGATCATTTATTACCCTTGTCTGGAATATTACCCTTGGTATATCTCTTCCCGAAGTCTGCACCAAGGTATAAGTAAAGAGTGTAAGATGCACTAGAAAGAGAAAGGATGACTCGATCCTGAGGTGCAAAATGGCTTTGTTGAAAGGTCACTAAACTGAAAGCTTCTCTTCATATAAAAATGAGGATGTACCGTCACACCCACAGGTCTACATACTGGAAACCTCAACTTTCAAAATGACAATTTATTTGATGTACAATAAAATACAGTAATAGGCTCTATAGATTTGAATACCTGATCTCTGAATATTATATACAAACATCAAAACATGGAGTCACAGGTATTACTAACCTTGTGAATACTCTGAGAAGTAGATCAAACATGTCTGGTAAATTCCTGTCCAGACAGAAGGAGGACAGACCGATCCCCTAAGGACAAAAAAAATCAAGAAAGAAAGAAGAAAAAAATTAGATGGTGGTGATATTGTTTTGATATACCCTATAGAATTCCTATCAAATCAATCATATTGTGAATATTTATCTTAGTTTTATGACATATTACAAAATTTAATGCACAGGTATTATACAGGTATCATTGGTATAAATAAATAAGAGTACCGGTAGTGCATCTAGTTAGGTCATTGCCTAAAAATCTTAAGAACCACAATGTAGTAATCGCTACATTCAGCTTACTGTTACATATACCTGTTCATATTGCATGACATCACTGTGATATTGTGCTATATGTCTAGAAGTTGAGATTCCGCCAGTCTTCAACTCTTCCATCTGTGCAAACTCTATGAAATCAAGCTCCCCTGCACCCATCCTGCGATATAAAAAAAGACATTAATAAGCTCATTATTCATATGTCACCTGCCCAGTAAAATCTTACAAAATCAGACAACCAAC
>BEXV01001662.1:37491-52662 GCA_003118195.1 Hemicentrotus pulcherrimus
ATTGTAATCCATTTTGCATGCATAATGAGCCCCATGATCTTTGAACTTGACATCATGACCCCAAAATCTAATCAGTTCATTGGCTCTGTAAGATACATAAATGTCTTGAGTTTGAAAGTAACCTGTCCATTAGTTCTAAACTTCTAATGATAGTGTGATCATGAGCTATTTTTGCAAACAAATGAGCCACATGACCTTTGACCTCTTGACCCCAAAATCTAATCAGTTCATTGGCTCTGCAAGAGACATAAATGACCTAAGTTTGGCGGGAATCCATCAATTGATTCTTGAGATAACGTGATCACGCGAACGAGACGTACGTGCGGACGGACAACCCAAAAACATAATGCCTCTGGCTACTTTGTAGCGGAGGCATAAAAATAAAGCAACTATTCCTACACTATACTGAGATGGGACTTACTTTGTGATGACATTGCAGAACAGAGGCAGGTAGATCTGAAGGTCATCTGGAATATTGTCTGGTATGAACATGGCCCTGAAATAAGTGATCCCATTGGTTGGCTGTTCACAGAACTGTGTATGAACACCACCTGTATAGGCAAAGCATGATATCAGAATCACTTCTATTCATAAACTGCGCAGGTTTCATTAGGTACGCAGATATTGGTGAATAATAAGGTAAGGGTAATTACTATATGTTTTTACATACCTTTCAAAGCATAGATTAAAAGGTCAGTAAAATAAAAGAAATAGATAATTCTATCAAGAGCTATATACAAATAAATTATTTTCCTTTCCTTTCAATGATTACAATAGATAAGATGTGCAGCTTAGTAATTGTCATTGTTATATTTTAATGTTTATATGCCACTGTTGTAGATATATTCTTTAGTTCACCGTTTGAGTACAAGTTATATTACTCAGCAAATCATAATATCTGAATCAAACTAGATGGAACTTCGACTGCACGCAGTCGAAAATGATGCCTCCGCCAAAGAGCAATTTTACGAACCAAAACCGAAACAATTTTTAAAATTCAAGTTTGATTGTAATCCATTTTGCATGCATAATGAGCCCCATGAACTTTGAACTTGACATCATGACCCCAAAATCTAATCAGTTCATTGGCTCTGTAAGATACATACATGACCCAAGTTTGGCGGGAATCCATCAATCGGTTCTTGAGATAACGCGATCACAAGAACGGGACGTACGGACGGACAGACAACCCGAAAACATAATGCCTCCGGCTACTTTGTAGCGGAGGCATAAAAATGGAAATATGTTACAGATTTGATTCAATAATAGATTGCTTGTTACACAGGGAAACATGCCTAAGCAAACTGTACAGAAAGCCCACAATTTCTATTTCATTTGAATAGTATTTCTCATTGACACATATACTTGATAAACATGTAAATACCACCCTGCCTACAAAGACTGCATTTCTTGTCTGTCTGGAGTGGTTTTTATATATACAGGTTTCACTGTAGTAAACTCAAAATCATAATGTCAACAGATATTTACTATACAAACAGCAACACAAGTTCAATGTAGGTTTCATACCCATATGCCTAGTCTCCACTTCAGTCCTCTTGACCTTGGCATCAATGTCGCTGACCTTTAAACTAGGCAAGCAGCTCATGTCTTCCTCTCTCTTCTGCTCTTCAGCCAATTCCAATCCTAATGATAAAATTGAACAAAAATGATTTCTTATCAAATATTATTTATCACAATCTTTACTTTAGCCACTGTCATATAAATCTGTTTGGAACCAATCAAGCATGTATTATGTTATGGATTAGATTTAATGCCCTTGAGGCTTCAAACAATTTACACAAAATTGGGAAAATTAAATGACAGTGTTATTAAATCAGCCAGTTGTTTAGAAAATCCAGGATCATATTCCTTCTTTTTTTTTTAAATGCTTTTTCAGCTACATATATAGTTCAAGCATCTCATTTTTTCCTGTGTAAAAAACACATTTCCTTCTCTCTCTCTCTCTCTCTCTCTCTCTCTTCCATCCACTTCCCTTCCCTCCCTTTTCTCCTTATCCCCTTTGTTCCAAATCTTTATCATGATCATCATTGTCATCATCAACAGCATCATCTCCATAATCATCATCATCATCATCATCGTCATCATCATCATCATCTCACCTCTTTCATATATATAAATCTTGTCAGCCTCTGTCAATCTGGCAACCATTCCATCCAGTTTTTCCTTTTCTTCTCTCTCCTGTTCCTTCACATAATCATCCTGAGGCTTCATGGTAAGCCAAAGCTTGTGCTGGTTGTCCTGGAAATACTCTTTGACCTTTGCCTGCAGGTAGTTGGGGTCAGCGGCCATCTTGGCTTTAAAACTGTCAACAAGCTGAGTGATCTTCAAGTTGGTTGAGGGGTCGTTGCCATGGTTCCAACTTGGCATTAAAGCCTAATACACAACAGATAAATGTTTTTATTTTCCCAACTTCAGAGAAAACGCCATAATTAAGATATTAAAGAAAAAGGTGAGTTCTGGTTAAAAAAAAAAAAAGAAAATTAATTCTCACAGAATCAAACGAAACTTACACTGAATGTTCAAGACTACAAATAAATGTCATTTGACAAACAATTTTGGTATAAAATTTATACTGGCTGAGTAATGAGCATAGAAAGATTGGGAAATCAAGGATGGTAGCCTGACAACGTTTGTGTAGTCACATTTACATCTTTCTGTGTGCAGGGCTTGTTACTTTACCAAGACTGGGCCAAAATTATTATGATTTTGATGACTCCAGAACAGTGCAGTACACACCAATACTTATATGCTACATGATCAACTTTTTTCTGATCTATTCCACACCTTTTCTTTCACAATGCAATCTGAACTCACCTTTATCTTTAAATGTTACACTAATTAATAGTAGGAATTCAACAATCAGTGACTTTAAGAACGTCAATTTCTCAAACAAATTTTACGAGAATATACTCGTAGGCAAAAAAATTATCTTTCACATTTCATTCCCACACAGAAGTTTTTTATACTCACCATTCAAGTTTATGTCCATTGATTGGTTCTTCAAATAACGAACATTATTTTTCTATAACAAAACAAGATTCAATATACTCAGGGAAAGAAAAAAAACACCATTCGATTGCAAATAATGCCTTTGGGGTTCTAATGTATCCATACAATTTTTTTCTTCTGCATTCAAGGCAGATCACAGACTAACAATACAATACCTCCAGCTCCACATACAGGGGTAAAAGCACATCTACCATTACAGAGAAGTACTTACAGCAGCTACACCAAGTCCAAATTGAGTAGATTGATGCTTGTTAGAGAGCTCAATCTTGTGAAGGATGGCTTCAATTCTCTCAGGTTCAAACCCAGTCCTGTACATTAAGGGTAAATACTCACATTATATATAATCTATTTACACCTTCTGGGGGAAAAACAGTCCTGCTTTAATACTAATAAGCCAGTTCACGGCAGTCAGAGCATGGGCAGATAAAGGTCATTGCAGACCAAATTGTGAAATACACAGAGACAAAATACTGAATACGTGCTCATGAAAGTTGTGTAATCGTTATTCATTTATGCACAAGCAGTGCACTCCATGATACATAGGTGAAAGGATTCTTTGAAAAAAGGAAACAAAGGCTATTTATGTAGCACCTCCATCGCTGTAGGAGTGATTATTTCAAAATGTACAAAGTGAGACCTCTTCATGTTTTGAAGATCTGTGGATATTCGGGGTCATTTGGGACATGTGCTAACCATGAACTGATCTATTTTGCGAATATGAGAAAATTATGACAAATGACAACAGAGTCTTGAGCAAAAGGTGATGCATTCAATTCTCTGGACATAAACAAAGACACAATGATCAGTACATTCTCATTTTGCATTGCAAAAATAAAATATAATCCAAATGAAAATCTCTTGAGAGCATCTTCATGTTCAGAAACCTCAAAACTTCTTTGAAGAGTGCCATATGGTTAAAATAAGCTTTAGTATATCAAAACATGTAACTCCATTTTTTCCTTGCCTATACCTTTCTTCCTTTCTTCTATTTATAATTTATATTATGTATTTGTGTATTCAGGTGTACCCAATATAAGCTATGCTTACTAGGATTCACGCCTTCTTCCTTATAATACAAGTCCTTAAATATGTTCCTACGTATGAATTGTATTGTTTGAACAGATGTCAATTATGTTGTCAAATTGATTGGAAGAAAATAAATGATAATTTGAACGAATTGAATTGAATCTATCAAGGAATCAGTAAACTGTTGATCTGTTGAAGGAAGGTGGTTCCTTACCTGATGACCTTTGCTATGGTGTCTTCAATGATCTTTTTGACTCTGTCCACGTCCTCCTCAGCTAATCCTCGAAGTCCAATACTGAATGTTGAGTCCCTTGTTTGACTGCTGTAACTAATGGTATTCATACAGTAATATGAAGTGCCTCCATACCTTTTCTCTGTTTCTTTTTTTCTTCTTCACATTTCATATAATAAACTATTGAGAATTACTTCAGATTTGATGAATATCAAATAAATCAGAAAAACTTTTTTTCTATACACTCTATCATTGTAAAATCATCGCATTTCGGATTTGCTGTAATGATGTTGTTTTTTATCAAGAAATTATCTATGTACAGTCCAACCTGCTTTAGTGACCACCTGACTACAAAGACCACCTGTCTACAACAAGCACATTTTTTGTTTCCCTTGAAAATGGTTTCTCATTGAAACATGTACTAAAGGAACCTGTCTACAAAGACCACATTTTTTGTTTCCCTTGAAAATGGTTTCTCATTGAAACATGTACTAAAGGAACCTGTCTACAAAGACAACTTTTTGTGTTTCCCTTGGGCGGTCGCTGTAGACAGGTTCGACTGTATCTACTTACAGGAATTTACTAGACAAATGCAATTTCAATACAAGGCTCAAGATGAGCCTTTACTATTCCTTTATTACCACTTAATGATGGCAAACTTACCCAATACAAGGTGCATAATCAGAGCCTATACCAGCCCCTATGAGAGAGTGATAGAAGGGTGCCGTTGGACCATCCACCAGAAGAGAGCCAAGGATTTGACCAAACACCAACTCCTCTGCATCAGTCACACTGACAGGGAATGACAAAACAATCGCAATAAGCTTGATCAATCACAACACAAGTACCATTTATACAAGATCCATGATTGCCACAAACATGAACATAAAAATGTATAGACACAACTATATCCTCTTTCCCATCTTCACTGTCATCATTATCATCATCACCTTCATCATCTCATCCTTATCATAGCCATTATCATCAATATCATCATTACAATACCATATAACTATTATCCACAATTAGCAATTCATCTGATAATCACCTTAAAAAGACATCTTGAGATGTAAAGATACATGCATCAATATTTGGCTAAGGGTTTGGTATACATAATTTGAACAAGAAATTAAATATTTCATTAACTTTATACTACATACATAAACATGCGTACAACACAACACGGTTTTTTGCTTACTCTTTGATGACATAGCTGGCTGCCAAGGTGGTCTGTTTGTTTGGATCAGGTGCCATAGGGTCAGGTGGGCAGTACATGGTATGCTCACGCTGTAGGATAAACATTGCCAAGGTAAAGGGTCATTCTTAATGAGAAGTATAAGCCTATCTGAACTCATAACCAACTATCAAGTTACCATCCCGGCACTCCCTTCGCTCCTCTCAAGGCATCATCCATCTCCCAAGATGCTATCCACACTTGGTGACAGAGCATTCACAACTGCTGCTCCCAAACTGTGGAATAATCTACTCAGAATCTCTCAATATCTTTGAAAAAATTCTTAAAACTCACCTCTCCTGTTAACAACACATTTGTAAAGCGCATTTGAGCATGTATTTGGAAAAATGAGCAACATAAATACATTATTAATATTATTATCATCATTATATCATACCGGACTGGACCATCTGCTTTCATTAGGTACTTCTGTACGAGGCTGGAGACGTTAAAAGTGGGATAATGCCTTCTCTTCAATCAACTCCAGATGGCGCTCAAGGGGAAGATCACCATAAGTATAGAACCTGCCATGAATTGAATATCGTTGGAGATGATTAAGATGTACACATCAATTTTGCTTTGGAACTGAGGACTGGAATCGAGTTTCATACATTCATATTTTTCACATCACTCAACAAAACAGGCCATATATCAATGGAGTTCTTCTGCTATCATCATGTTAACTTTCATAAATCAATGCTATTTTAAACTTTCATTAAAATGTGCAAAAATTTGTTTCCTGGAAGTGTATTGGTATAATGGTCATTTAATTGCATCTCAGTCAAAAAGTGAGCACTGCATTCATGAATATACTTAAAGATGAGGAATTTATCTGCAGCTGCCTCTCCCTAACTAGTTACCTAGCAGGATTTATACCTTGAAATGCTATGGTAATAATATTCAAAACTCCTGCACAAGAGCAAAGTGATGTTATAGAAAAAAATGTAATATGCATTATAAAAATGAAATAAACTTATTAGCCATATTCATATCATTGTGGGGTCAAAAGAACACAGTTTCTTCCTACCTGGAATTGCTTGGATGGTAGTGTGTAGCATGAAACTGTTTGAGCTGGACCCAGGTTAGATCTGGGATTCTGATTGGTTCACCTCCACTATTATGTGAATATGTATGAGATGGGAGGAGCTTACTCTGAAGACTGTGAGCAAACAGCTGGTCTGGGCCAGACTAAAATGGAAGAAACAAAGAATTTTTAAAATGTATATCAAGAAATTTGATGCTTGCTAATAATTTAATTACGCGTATGAACACAAATGTATAAAATTCAACAACTTCATGGAGGATCAGCTATTCCCTGGTTGTCTTCTGAATAATATTCAAACTGTAAGCAGAACAGCCTTCTTTAAGTTATGAATACACATAACTTTTCTTTTCTTTTTTATATATACTACAACTAATAGAAATCTAGTGCAAATCCTCCAGTGGCTGTAAACTGGATTTTACCTTTGATTGATTGGATATTTGTCTTATTCAGAGCACTTAAACTCCTTATAATTGACGCTAAAATTATTTAAATGTGAAAGAAGATAGATTTGCACTTATTTATTTCTTACTTAAATTGAACTCATTTAAGAGACATCTACCTTAGAGGTGATGGGGATACATTTGTTTATCGCCTCATCAACCTCTCAATCAATCAATCAATCAATACAATGATGCAAAATGAAATTAATTACCATGGCACCTTTCATCTCATTAAAGACAACTCCTTTGAAGGCAATGGGAGTAGATTGATCTTCTGTCACCTCATGTTCTAAACGCCAACCCTCCTGCCTGAAATTCAAATGCATGCTTGTTAATGAATCCTTGGGAAACCCATTGCCTACAGGAACCAAATAGTCCCTGTAGTAAGCCTTTGGGAAAGAGAGCATTCGGTAGTCAACCAGTTAAAGTGTATCAATCGCCAACAAAATTTGTTTATACATGGCTAGAATGTATAAAATCAACCTCCAAAAACTTTACCTAGCATTCTATCCGCTATTGGTTCAGGAGTATGAAGAAAATAAAGGATAACATAAAATGGCACATACATGTATAGAGACCAAGGCCGACTAGGGTTACGTTGTTGTGCATCCAACTTGTCTACTCAACAGAGTATAACATTTAGACTGTACAATATCTCTTTGCAAATGTAACGTTTGAAGCTCATATTTTTAATATAGTACAGAGACATGGAACCCCATATATCATGAGCAAAACATGTTTACATGTATGTCAGGTAATATAGAGATATCGACTGCTTTGAGAGGCCAGGCTGGTTTTATATGCTCAAGGGAACTCGCGCATCCTGTTATGGCAGGATCTGAGCGAGTTCCCGAGAGCATATAAAACCAGCCAGACCTTGCATATTAAAGCAGTCGATATTCCTTTTATATGCCCAATTCAAACAAAAATCTACCTAGAATTCTTACCTCATCATTTTATATAGTAAAGATTAGTTGAAACATCACAGAAAATCTGAGAAGCTGTCCGTTTATCACCAACGAAAAATGACTGAAATTTTTCGATCAGTTAGGAATCGCAGACAAAAAATACTGTATGGTGTCCGTGCTCGCTCAAAGAACATTTTAACACGTAAACCAATTGGTATCGCAGCAAGATTTTTTATTATTTTCCTGGTAACTAGAATTTTGCCAGGATTTTACTTTTGGACTATTAATCGGTTTTGGCATTTTTTGTGTCTTTACGGGAATGGCTAAAATCACGACTGCAAGTTTAACCAATCAAAAGGTTGGATTATAGGGTTTAGCAAAACATGTACCATGAACGATATTTAGCAGGAATAAATACCAAAAACAAAAAACAAAAGACAAAAAAAAGATTTATTCTATCCAGTATTATGATTTTAAAAATTGGTAAACTGTTATATAGAAGGAAAGAAAAAAAATCTCAATCTGAGATAATCACCATCTTACAGTATTCTTAAAACAGACTGAATTATCAGAAAATACCCAACCAAATCCAAACACTACCTAATCCTATTCCTAAACTTCCCTAAAATCTGATCATATCCCCAAACTAACCCAACATTTTTATGATGGAATGAAGCTTGAAAAAAAGTTGCCTGAGCAAATGCTGGATCATTGCCTTATACATCCATACACCCTTCTACAGTGTTTTGTCAAAAAAAAGTTTACACCTAGAAAATTGTTAATGAAGAGTGTTTTACCCCAAACCATTAAGTATCATTTTTGTATGGTATGTGTTCATGCTTGGATGAACAGGAGATGCAAAAAGCATATACAATGCATCTCATTTTGATACATGTACATTCAATTCATTCTCCCACTTTAATCCCAACATTTCACATATGTAGTCATCACTTTGTTGATTTTTGCACTCTCACAAACAATGCCTCTTGTTCATCCAAGCGTGAACACATACCACACATGAACGATACCAAATGATTTGGGATAAAAACGCTCTTTCATAATATGTATAATAATTTACTGTTCAGAGATTATTTTTTTAATAATTAGCAATTTTCTAGATGTAAACTTTTTTTTGACTCACACGGTATATTGGTATTTAGAGGCTCTTGTTGGTATTGAACAAGGATTTTAATGAGGGCTTACATGAAGTCGAGTTGCCTCAGTCTTGGGAAGAATACAGCATCGAGGTAGACAGAGAGAAGGTTCTCAAAATCCTTGCCATTCTGAGTTGAGAAGGGGTACATCGTATAGTCACTGGCTGCAATGAGAAAATTTGATAAAATGGAAGATGTAATGATGATATCATTCATTTGCCTTCTTTTGTAGTGCTTATATCACCATCCTACATATGCACTGTGCTCAAGGTGCTCCAATATTACCCTAGCTTTGGCAAGACTACTAGTATTGCTGCTCAGAGCATTACAGGAATTCAGTGTACTACACCAGGGTGGGAGAGTGACAAATGAAGATCTACGTCTTGCTAAATGACATTGGTACCATGCAAGGTTTCAAACCCACAATCAAGTTTCTAAATCCCTTGACTATATTGGGATTGCTATTGGAACAAATATATATGACAGAACAATGAAACAGTATTGAGCACTGCACAGAAAACAGACTCATTGCACACAAAAAATGTTGCAGATCTTCTTTCATGAGATGAAAGTGGTCTTCTATAAAAGCTTATCTGTCCTAGTTTATAGGAGGGATTAGACTACCCTACAAGGTCACTGGACAGGTGGTTATCTAACCAACTCAGCTCTCAGTAAACATAAGAAAAAGAGGATCATGGGGGAACAATGGTCACCAATTAGGCATTGTTTTCTATATTGAGGGAGCAAGTAGCTACAAGTAGGACAGTGTGGCTTTAAGGACATCTCAACAGGCAAAAGAGCAAATTAAACATGCCCCATCCCTCAAAAGATGGGACAATCAACTGAGGTGTGATTAGGACTAATACTCTGTGTTAGAAACTCACAAGCTAACAACCTACAGGTTGCATTGTATTTTTCTGAACAAGAATTTCAAAAACACAAGTATACTATACTTGGAATATACATGTAGTAGGTTTGTAAAGAGAGAGAGAGGGGGAGAGAAGGAGAGAGTGAAGGAGAGAGTGAGGAGAGTGAAGGAGAGAGTGAGGAGAGAGAGAGAGAGAGAGGAGGGAAAGGGAGAGGGAGGGAGACAGAGGGAGACAGAGAGAGAGAGAGAGAGAGGAAGACAGAGAGAGAGAGAGAGAAAGGGGGAGAGTCACTAGAGCCTAATATTCTAACCTGTCCATGCATTCATGAATGTAGAGAGTGATCTGTTGAGCATCTTAAAGAATGGGTCCCTGACAGGGTAGTTCTGAGATCCACATAGGACTGTATGCTCCAGGATATGTGATACACCTGTGCTGTCCATCGGGGTAGTCCTAAACCCAACACTGGCGTGGCAGGGAGAAACAAGCAAGCGATGAAAAAACATGTGGAAACATTTTACAAGTGATACAGGTCACCCATCGTCTCTAAACCAAAGACGTATAATGGATGACCAAAAGCAAACAAAAACAAAAACAAAAACAAAGGAAAAACAAAGAAAGAAAAATCATATGCGCTGTTTCCAAGATTAGTTTGAAATCTTATACAAACAGAGGCCACCTTAAGATATAGCTTACATGTCTTTCTGTGTGTTTTTGTTGTTATTTTTATTAAGAGGTTAGATAATCTTGACCACTCATAGTAAATCAAACATGAATGTACATCATGGTCTATGATAGAATCAATTTTCATGAAATCAAGTCTTTGTAATTCTACGTCCATCAGTGGTAATACTATATTTAGACTGATATGTGAAAACAAGGTACTTGCACACACATAGCCTGAGTAATCATTCATTACTTCTTCTTTTTCTTTTTTTTAATTCCCAGAAGTAAGAACTATATGAGCTGATTAATCATACAATATTCATACTACATTAATAAAAATACTGTTCAACAAAGCATTTAATACCCCTCAAAAAGTAGCCATGGTGAAAGTGATAGTGAATGGTGTCTGAATATTTAAACTGAATTCTTTTTCATCTACATGTAAAGCATAATATTATTCTCAAATGCATTCAGAAAATTAATTCAACTATTTTGGAAACATCATACATTTTTTTCAAAGACTTGATGGGCATTGCAGCACCTGAAGACTTTATTTTCATTTACATTTCAAAAGAAGAAATCAAAGAGGCATTGTTTACCTGAAAACATTATTTGTATCTTCTCTTGCCACATGGAGATACTGAGCACCAGTCTTATCGTGTCTGAGTTGAACTGCAGTCAGGTACAGTTCAGGAACTGGAACTACCTGGTAACAACAAAGATTCAACCAACATCCGACACTGATTATGAACATTCTGATTAAAGAGATATATTTAGAAAAGGTAAAGGGCAGTCAAGTTGAATGGTTAGGCGCCAAGTCTAAAAGGGCCAAAAATTAAAGATCTGCCCTGCATGCATGCAATATAAATTTATTCTCAGCCCTAGGCATATTAATGGCACAGGCCAAAGGGCTTTTCAAAATGCAATGTTCATGGTTGCAACAACCGCAAAAGTTCAATTTGCACTGCCTTCTTTTAAATGCCACGTTTATTTTAAGAGGATTTTTATAGCAAAAAGATGCATATATTGTAAACAAGGCCTGAGCCTGAGGTCTGACTCTGATACGGAGAGAGAGAATGTAGTCAAACAGCAGTAGTACAGACGATCAAGACATTCAAAAACTTGAGCTGTGCAGCAGTCGGCAGTCTGGCTTTTTTTAGACATGTATCTCTTTGATTCTGATTCAATATGATACACCCTCCTAATATTGGCATGCATTGCCTTCTCTCCTACTTTGTAGAAATATGACACACGGGTATACCAATAAACCTGCTTTGAAAACAGCCAATTTCTTTAAAAGGATGGTGATCTTACGCCAAAAGGCCATATTCGTGATGTACAGTAATCAAATTGAATGCATAAGTCTTTGTTAAAGTGCCTCATTAGTCAATACAAATAATTTAATTCACCTGTTATGGATTTCAATAATCAGAATGCAAATTGCATTAATGGTTTCTAGACCACGTTCAAATATTATGGCTTGACCTACCTAACAACACGTAATGTATGCAATTCGCATTCTGACTATTAAAATACAATTATTTGTAACAAAACACTAAAAGATTTATGCATTTATTTTGATTACATTAGGAAAATGGCAGATTCAAAACCATCAATTTGTGTATACATGTATATCCATTAAAGAATTCTACTTTGGGAACTGCATCTTGTATTGCTGGAGAAAAGGATTCCAATATCTCAGTGGACTTTTCTTCTTTCAGCTCATCATGCACTATGTTCAATTGTTCATCTATAATCTACAGGTACATAAAAATATGATGCAATCATAAAGATGGGGTAAAAGAGAAAAGATGGGACCTTTTACATACTTTCTCTACCGAGAAGCCATGGAGCCTGTCTCCTGGTTGGTATTGCTTCGCTCTCTCCTGGGCTTTACTCACAACAGCATAGTTTCTCCCCCGCTCAGCACTGAAAATAGACAAGAAAACAATAATAGGATAGAGACAATGCTTGAAAATATGTCCACACTCTAGAACCATACACTAATTTCTTACAAATGTAATCAACTAATTGGCTAAAAGTTTGTGGAAATAATATATAAAGCTGTATATCTGACACAGATGCTGGTCTGTTTCTAGTCCCATACGAGTAGGGTGTCTGAACGATTTTTCAATTTTCAATTTGGGATCGTTTTTCACCATTTTAGTTTGATATTTGAATTTAAAATATAATCAGAATACTACATTTCAAATTTCAAGTCTCATCGATGTTTCTATCAAAAAATACAGCCCCTCCAAAAAGCTGGAATATTCATATCGATTTGGTCAGAATCGACGAAAAAGACGTAACCGCAGAGTTATGTTGTTTTGCTAAATTTAGCCAAACAGCTGTATCGCGCGATATGCAAGCGTATGCATAGCGTACGCATGTCATGCGCAACTTGTAGCTTGAGCCACGCTGTCTCCGCATTGACTAGTATGGGAGGAAATCTTGCACACTCAAACCCGGAAGTGAATACACGTTATAGTCAATGGCAAAATAGCGGAGACAGCGTGCACGTTGTCTACGCGATATTGCCATTGACTATAACGTGTATTCACTTCCGGGTTTTTGTGCGCGAACGGCTTCCCATACTTTCACTCACTGTATCGTTCGCCCGCGTAAATCTTGCGCGATGTAACCATGGTTTGGATTGAGCGGAGCTCACGCCTCCTTAATTAGCTGATCCAACAAATATGGGAAAGGGTATTTTTAAACTGTTGGGGCAAATGATCTCTTGGGGCCAGCGAAAAAAAAAGTGCATACATATTTTCCTGACGTTTAGCCCTACTTAAGCCGCGGGGGCGCAGCTTAGGAAAGTGGCAAATTTTGGAGCTAGGATGCAAACAACATTTCAATCGCTGTTTTGACAAAGATATTTTAAGAATTTCGGGTTGCGCCCCTATGGGGAATATGGAGAAAAACCTGCTCTTTCATATGACACCTCATTTATTAAGTTTGACCTTCAGGATCACAAGCCCCAAAGGTTTGAATTTCAACTTTTTTCATAAAATCATTGACCAATTTTCATGGTCGCGCAATGCACGTAGACTGCATAGGAATGTGTGCAATCTCAATGGGAAGGATTTTAGCACACAACATTAGGTGCGTGATCAGACACCCTAATATGAGAAAATATCACAACGAAATATCACAAGGAAATGAAGTAATGTTAATTATCTTATTTTATATATTTTGCTGTTTTCTCAGGGGGAGCAACAAAACTGACTGGCAAGGTGACTAAGACTTATTTGGAAAGTGTCTCTATGGTTTTTGTTTACCAATAGCATTACATAAATATGCTTAACAGGTTTCCATAACTGACACTCTATGCTTTGCTTAGAGTGCCTAGACTCTACATGACATTCAAGCAAAGCATAGGGAGTCATAGACTGAAGTTTCTGTCTCTTTTGTTCGTTAGCCTCTGTTTGGGTAGGGTCGGCTCCTCTCTTTAGAGACAGAAGCCTACCATAGGCCCATACTGGCTCGGGCGCACATGAATGCATTAATGCGCGAGTGCCACATTCTGTTACACTCGCAGAAAGGTTCAGTGGCCAGATCCAGTACTGGATCCGGCAGATTTGACCTGAGTGAGACTAGCAGACGAACCACACGCCGTATGCCGGTCTCCTTGAATCCCGAATCTACGCTGCGAGTGGAGCTCTACTGACGGTGACATAGAGTCTTCGACGTACAGTTCTACAAGCCTATGGTAGGATTGTACCTTTTTATAGTAGTTTATCCTAAGGATTAATACGTAATTAAACAGTAGTACTATTATCATAATTTCCGCCTGCCTGGCCAAATCACTACAGCAAGTTGAACAATTGTATTTTAATGCTATTTCATTTGGGTGTATGTCATCAATTGTCACTAAAGACAAGTACCGATTTTTAGTAAAATCATTTGAGTTTTGTACAGTGGTGTTTGAAATGTCGAGAATCAATAGCACAGCTTTTAATACACAGCCAGGATAGTAATGCAGCATGTGCAGATGTGTGCATGATCAACAATGCTACAAAATAATGCAATCTACAATGTGAAATAAAGAGCGAACACAAATTACAGCGAGTGGGACTGGACTAGATTTTTGACGCTTCTCATTTTTTAGCCGGAATTCCAGTTAGTTCGGTGAAAAATGAAGAAATAAGCGTTACCTCAAACGTCTTTTTAGTACACAACGTGACCACGATGATGAAATGGCAGCTCGCAACATCTTTAACTGAAATTTCCTCGGAGTTCTCGATCTACATGTACTTCTAGCGTACTGGAATGAAATCAACTTTCTCATCAAGGCCGAGACGATATAGCACATGCAACAATGCCGTATTATTACGCAACTCGCTGGGGCGATGATATGCCTAGCTTACTCGCGAGAGCTGATATTCTAGGGGCCGGTGTTTGTTGTCATCGGTATGCCCGGTGTGGGGACTCATCATCATATAAATTGTTGATTTTCAAACGATGAGGTGTGTCCTCGATTGGGAGGTGTCTATTTGCATTGCCATTGGCGTATCGATGGAGGGGTTTGGGTGAAAATAAGGGCAGGCGCGGATCCAGGGGGGGGGGG
>BEXV01001662.1:57253-73804 GCA_003118195.1 Hemicentrotus pulcherrimus
CAAGGTAGCAGCAACTCTCGTCTTAATAGAGCACGTTGGTGTTACATGGGTAAACATGCACTTCGTGTAAAAGATTGATATTGATGTGTATATTATCACTTTATGCTTGAAAACTTTTTAATAATCATGTCATAGTTTAGTTAATCAAATGCCATCTCTTATCTTGCACATCCAAGACATTAAATTGTTGTATTATATTGTTTAACAAATAAAAATATTAGTTATCTCTTTGGTGCCGATTTCTGTTTGTTTTAAATTAAAAGTACAGAATGGTATATTTGTGTGATGCGTAGCAACAAACTGCATACACAGCAGAAATGGGTGAACTCTCCCTATACCATATTATGTTTGACTTTATGTGTATGGCTACTACTTCATGAAAAGTATAACATCAATTGCACGAGAGTGAACGATTCCCCTCAAATTTCAAGCTGCTGCAAAATTGCTATTATTCTGAGGAGCGTGAACAATTTAATTAATATACAGACTGTAAGAATTTTAATGTAATTTTGTTGTGAGCATAATTTATAACTTGAAACCTGCATTCATTTAAGTATGTAATTCCTCGTAACAATTATGTTATATACACAGAAGTACTCTTCAGAAAGAAAACAAAGAGTAAAAGAGAGAAACGGCAAGTATGATGATGATAATAGTAATCATAATATCATTATCATTTATATCATTACTGGTCATTAAAGTCGCCAAATAACATTTATCGATCAAAGTGGGCTCAAAACGCGGGTACCTGCTCATCGGTTTGGTTAGAGTGCATTGCAAAGCTCCTGAAGTCTTGCTACATGCCCAGCCCATCTCCACTTTGACTCTCTAGCTTTCTCCATGATGTTAACCTATGTTTTCTGGCGTGTCTCGCAGAGATAAATGCGACATCTTTCTCTCCATAGCTCGTTGAGTAGTCACAAGCTTATAGATCCTTTGTCAATGACCATGTTTCGGATATGTCATAGTTGTTAGAATGCATTGGTTGAACATTGTTAGTGACATGGGTATGTTTTTATCGGTCAACATGTCTTTGTATCTTCCAAAGTTCATCCATCCTGCTTTTACTCTCATCATAACTTCTTCTTTTGTGGTGTCTTCCTTCTTCAAAGTTTGTCCCATATACTTGTAACTGCTCACTCTCTCTAACATTGGACCTTCTATCTCGATGTTTTCATCTGTGTCATAGTTAGTCATACATTTAGTTTTGCACAGCTGGTCTACTCTATATATCACTTTTTCAACTGCTTTCTTCAAGTGTCTCTCAGTGAGGAATTTGGCCGTTGTCACATCACACAGTCATGTATATG
Organism: Hemicentrotus pulcherrimus; assembly: GCA_003118195.1. Classification (NCBI taxonomy): domain Eukaryota; kingdom Metazoa; phylum Echinodermata; class Echinoidea; order Camarodonta; family Strongylocentrotidae; genus Hemicentrotus; species Hemicentrotus pulcherrimus. The sequence goes on from BEXV01001662.1 coordinate 58,564, forward strand.
TAAATGTGGAAATGGCTAGGTTCCTTACTAAACATAATTTTCATTTTTCAACATCATAGTGTCTATCTCTAGCTTGCAATGTCGATGACTCATTGTTTGTCTTAATATTTACCATGGTCAGTCACTGTTCTTGATAGCCTGTAATAGGGACTTTTAGATTTGCGTGGACGGATACATGTGACGTCCATTCAAGGCAGTGCATTAAAAGGACGCCGATCGTAGCATAAACCTAATGTCTTCGTGCGAATCTAAAAGTCCCTATTCTATACCTCATCTCTTCCCTCCCAGAGCTCTTCATTTTCTGTCACCTTCTCTCTCTCCCCCTCACATTTCCCACTTTCTTTTCTACTCCATGCGACTCGTCTCTCTCTCTATCTCTCATTTGCTCTTGCCTCTGTTATTTTCCTCATACTCATTTCTCGGAGAGAAGGGGTGAATTTTCAGAACACATTTATTTCATGCATTCTGTGCATTGTCGAGATTCAATTTTTAATGCCAGTTTTTAAATTTACAAGTCAGTTTTGTTATTGCTATTAATAGGTATTATTATTATTGTTGTATTTTCTTTGAATCCTCGAATGTATATATTGTTGTAAAACAAAATACAAGCAACATAATATGTTGCTTGTATATGTATGTCACTAGCCAGTGGAGGACGAATTTCTGTATTTTTTTTATCAGACAATAAATTATCTTAAATCTTGATGTATATATGTCAACCAGCTTGTGCACTACAGTCTATAAAATCAGAAACTTACGTACATTGTGATATGTGAAAGTATATCACAGCAAAATGAACGAATCTTTATCAATTATGACTAACATAAATGATTCTTCAGAGTTCCATGTAACATAAATTTTGACTTTATAGTTTACACAAACAAGAAACAACAATAATATTCACGAAATTCATCCTCTTTCCCTCACTCTTTCTTCCGTTTCTGAAATATCACAATCAGACAAATAAAAAACATAACACATCAGTTCCTTCTTCTCAACTCTACATTGTTATGCCTGAAGAATCATTTAATATTGTCAAAACAGGAGACTTTCAATTTAGAGCAAGAGAAAGTCATCGTACAAGTTTTTTTTCAACCAAAGACATCTTATACGTTATAATATTTCTTTATTATGAAATACAAGATCAGGCAATTGTGTAAACAAAGATTCAATTTCTCATAAGGGTAAACACTTATCAGCTCAGTGTAGACGAAAAATTCAATATCAAACAACAATTTGAAATTACAACAGGCATAATAATCATAAATACTACCCCAAAAAAGGAGGAACATTAATTTTTGCTTCACATATATATATATTTTGTTTTTTTTTCTCTCTTTTTGTTTAGGAGGGGTGGGTAAGTTTAATTTATTTGCAACTGATACAGTTTCAGCTCGGTCTGAAAAGCTTTTTACAAATACTCAGACAATGTCTATGTCTTTCTTAGGTCAGGTGAAAAGAAATACTTGGAATATAGAACTTGACCCTGCCAGAGATAAAACCCTTACTTGGTAATCTTCTCTGTAAATTAAAGAAGAGATTGGTTCTTTGAACAAAGGCAGTGGTTGAACTCATGTGCTCGAATTGGACAAACACATTTCGTCATATGTGAACTTAAATGATAATGTAAATGAAATATAATTGAAATTTACAATTTAAATATAATACAAGGATCTATTTTACATTTTGAGATAAATGATATAACACATAGCATTTCTATTTTCAACATAAGTACTATACATGTATACACTTGAATCAACACAAAAGATGCAAGTTTGAACACTTGAGTACTATTTACTTTAAGATTATGAAATATATAACTGATTATATAGTAAGTACAGAAATATATATCATCTTGAAAACTGGAAATTTCTTGAAGAAAGGGAACATTTGTGCCTGACACATCAACAAATTAAAAAATTGGACTGTATGAAAATAAAGGCCACATCTCAAAGGTGTTCAAAACTTGTAAAAATTCAAGATATGATTTTTTTTCCAAATTTTCGATAACTCAAGGCACTTTGTTAAGTAAGTTTTTCTTATTCTTTGACAAAGAAACGGCTACTCACAGAATCACAATATTCCATTCATGTTTTTGCTTATATCAAAGACATATTGAATTCAACTGAAGAAATCACTTCTGTGACTTGCAAAACATGAAAATGTAAAATGAAAATAATGAAAAGTGAAAGTACATTAACTCTTTAACATAGATAGAATATCATTTACAAGTTTCTTCTCACAAATACTATGTTGGCATGAAAACATACACAGAGTGAAATCTGGATATTCTATGCCAACATCTAAGAATTTCAAGTAAATATAACTCCATTGTTTATAATACAAGAGTAAATATGAATGGGTGTTAAGTACAAAATAGTAAGAGAATGCAAACAATAAATTCACTTTGAAAATTATTTTCATGGTTACAGACTACAAGTAAGATGTATTTATAATTACGAAGAACATCTTGAACAATCTTGAAACGTAGTAAAGGCATCGGTACAAGATAGAAAATGGAATGTATGGATTGAATATTGCTCCTGTACTTGCAATGTTGCTGTAATGAAATATATAATGTATCATTCAATATAATGCTAGGAAACATCTTTCAGCTTGATAGGATTCAAAACTATTGACTTTGCTCTCCTTACTTCTCCCCTACCATGATCTAAAATGCAACTGGTTTTATTACTGAGCTTGTGACAATCAGATTAAAAATGAATGCAGCTGGGCATTTGACATAGTTTCCAACTATGACAGTTCTCTTCACATGCTAGGTCTGTGAATATCCACCAATAGGAGAGCAGCATTGGACTTTAAAGAATCCATACCATTGCTTCCAGTTAATTGAACTACAGTGGTATGGTTGATTTATCCTAGCTTTAAGGGTATCCGAATGTAAATTTTATTTATGCAATCTACAATAACAATAAAAACCAAACAGCAGCAAAAATTGCACTGTTCTACCTCATTCACATCACCCAATAAACTCCAAACCAACTGCTAATAAAGAAAAAAACCTTGAGTGCTTCTTTTAAACAGAGATATGGTGCCATATAAATGATGAGAATCACCATCACCACCATCATCATCATCATCATCATCATCACCATCACCATCATCATCATCATTGAGGCTACTCAGGGTAATGTAAGCTTGGTTCCATCTTTATTGGTTTGGAGTCGATCTCATCAGAGTGACTGCAGTACAAGGCTGAGAGAATCTTGTGTCCATCAACTACCGGTACTAGTATGTCAATAGATAAGGCTTCAATTCTAATTGCAAACCTACGTGGCTGACATGAAAATGAAATTTTTGCACTTAAGATACATAACAAAAACATTTTTAAAAAGTTTTAAAATACATGTCAGTAGCACATGTCAAAACTTGAAATGAAATTGAGGTTCAAAATGAGAGGAAGCAACAAAAAATGAGTCACATCATAATAGAATCACTTAGAATCCACAGATTAAGCTTCAATGTTTACTATTGCATTTCATGTTAAGTGCTCCAGCAATATACTACCTTTCTAACCTCATGTCATGAGCATAAATGCAAAGAAAAACATAAGAGAAAAGTGACAAATGCATTCAAATGAGCTAAATCTTTCAAACTGTGCATCATATAGCAATGAGCTCTCCTTCCTTAACATACATTGTTATGCCAAGAGTAATGGCCCATCATACTGTTCCATGCCAGGTCATGTACCTATCCAGTTTCTCTTTCTATCATTCCTTTTTTCTATATACACATATATAAATCAATTTCTTTCTGTACAGCAATGTTTGATATCGTAGATGAAATCATTACAAAATAGAATTAAGTATCATTTATGTTGTATACTGTTTTTACACTCTTACTTTGTTGTTAACATACCTGAGCAGATTTCTTTTTCAATATCATTTTGAGAAAAAAATATGACAATCTAAGTAAGTGATTCAATAAATGTATACATATTTTTCTACATGAAAATATATTATGAAACCTAAAATATTGATATGTCTTACATGTACATTTTGTATTCAACTCTACCGTATAAAGTACATGCAACACCGATTTGGCAAAGAGATCTGGACGATGAGATATCTGTAAAATACTATTTCATGAAAAATAATGACTGGCATACAGTCTCAGGTCTAAATCTGCAAATAAACGAATCTTTCGATGTAATCCCAGACTAAATAAACGAATCTTTCGATGTAATCCCAGACTGATTTCCAGGCAATCATGAAGACATTGAGACTCGACATAGCAGATCTTTTCTTCTGCTATAAAAAAATATATTGAGATGACTGGCCTAAGGCTGACTTTCAGTAATTATCAAGAGTAGATAAATATATCTATATATATATCAATGAAGAGAACAAAATGAAAATCCTTGAATTACAAGGAGAAAAAAAAAGAAATTATGAAGAACAGAAATTCTATCAAGCAGTTACAAGAAATCAGCCACGAAAGTCCCATTAAATATAATTTTCAAAAATCTAAATATTCATCAACAAAAATGATAAGTATAATATAAACTTTATATCAGCGTGAAAATAAGGAAGCAAAATATATCATAATCTGATTTTATTTACAATCATGCATATAGGCATATCAGAAATACTGGGGGAAAAAACAACAGTTCAACCATTTCAAGACGCTTCATCGCATGAAGCAGAGATGAAAATGCATAGAACAAAAATTATTGTACTATCATATTGATTGCAGCATGCTATTGAAAAATAGAGACATTTGTAGCAAAAAGACAGATTTTGAAAATAATGCACTCAGAACTTTGTAGAGTGTCACATTGTCTTGGATAATAGATTAATAGGATTTAAAAAATAACTTCATAATAACGTTTGTAACAGCTAGGAGCTAGTATATTAAGGCATGTGTGCAGCTCTTTCATAGAAAACTATTCAACATATGCTGGCAAAACAGTCCCCAAAGACATAATATCATGATTATAATGAAATCAATGCTATTGACTGTTCATGTCAGGAATCGTAAGAACAAGCATTTTGAAAGACTGGTAAATTGAAGGGTCTCAGTGCTCATTGGCTGGAATACATTCAAGGTACATGTACATGTTTAAGTGTATGTTTTGTGTTGATTGGAGCAGGAATAGAATAACCCATTACAAAACCATCGTGTTGCCCATCAACACAAAAATATCAATTAAAAAATCCTATTGAAAAACAATATGAATAGAAAATTTAACAAATTTGACAAAACAATGATTTAAGTTCTTCCATTCTTTATTCTACAGGTAGCAGCTTATTTAGCAAGATTATGAACTAAACCATTATTGTTGCTTCCGTTAAACTCAATTTTTGGCACAGACAGATCTGTATACAGGACAATTTCTTACAACATGTGACAAATCGTCGGCCGGGTGGCAGAAGGGCGTTAGTGGGCGAGTGACTGGAAAACTACTTTCCGAATTATTAGCAATTAAAGATTTGTTTTATATTTAAACTGCCTTCTGTCCCTAAAATTGGTTTAAAACATAAAAGACTAATAGAAATGTTGTAGTAGAACACAGCCCCCCAACAAATCTCAGAAATAAGTCAGTTTTACAAAAGTTTGAGGCGATTTAATGCTAACACCGTCCTGCTTAAAGTTTCATTATTGACCCGAAATTCGAGCTAAAGCCCTTCTGCCAGCCAAGCGACGAAATGGGAGTTTCCCACACATTTGGTTGTATTTAATCAGCATTTCATGAACATGGCCCTATCACTACAGATATGCTTGAATATATGATTCACCTAATCATTTAATTTTTGTTGGGAGTGAAAACAATATTATCAGGAATTTATTCCCCTAGATTTGGTCAGCTTTCTTCTAAGATTCAAACAAACCACTTTTACTCAATTTCTCGCTCGGTTTGCTCAGCGTCTCCGTTGAGGGTGCTGGTTTCTTTCACTACATCCTCTATCTTCTGTGAGCGGCGAGACTTGATCTCTCTCTGTGGGAGAGGGGCATCTACATCTCCATTGACTTCATCATCAGGGATGATGTCCCCGTTTACATGGGGTACATCTCCATTGATTTTGATATCCCCATTCATGTTGACATCACCATTCTTCAAAGGTCCGTTGGTCATCTTTGGCTCATGCTCTTCCTTCATCTCTCCATTTACTACCCCACTGTCTATCTCATTGGACTGGAGAGGCTGTTCTGTTATGTTCTCATTTTCCTTCAGATGACTATCAGTGACAGACTCTTCCTCCATCTCTTGCTTTTCCTGTCCATTCTCTGTTGGCACATCAACCATTTTGGGGACTTTGCTAGGTTGAGGATCTTGCTTTTCCTGTCCAGTCTCTGTTGGCACATCGACCACTTTGGGGACTTCGCTAGGTTGAGGATCTTGCTTTTCCTGTCCATTCTCTGTTGGCACATCAACCATTTTGGGGACTTTGCTAGGTTGAGGACTATCAGCTGGAGCTGAGACAGTGACAGGCACATTACTACTAACATCTGTTCTTTTATCTACTTGCTTCTCCTCTGGCTTATCCTAGGGGACAGAGGTGGCATTTGGAGCATGTAGATTGGATGCTTCATCAGTATCTAGATGCTTACGCTCTTTCTGCTTGCGGCTCTGCCGTCTCTTGGCATTTCTATTCTCCTTCCTCTGTCCGTCATGCTCCTCATTTTCATTTCTCTGCTGCTGTTGCTGACCCTGCCTTGGACCTTGACCTTGTGGCCTCTGACCTTGTGGCCTCTGACCTTGTGGTCTTTGACCTTGGGGCTTCTGATCTTGAGGGCGCTGGCCTTGTTGTGACACTGGACCTTGTTTTGACCCCTGTTGACCCTGCCTTGAACCAGGTTGACCTTGAGGCTTTTCCTGCCTGTTCTGGTTTCGACCTTGCTTGTTAGGGTTTGGTCCCCCTTGACCCTGGTTTTGCGGTGGCTGCTGACCTTGCGCTTTCCCTTGGCCTCTGTTGGGCTGTTGTGACCTATCACCTCTATTCTGATATTCAGGGTTTGGTCCTGTTTGGTTCCTGGCTCCTTTTCGGCCCTGTATGGACATTAAAAAAACATAAGTATTAATTACATATGATTAATTAGTTGATTTCAGGTAAGCAACATATATTCTACACCTGTAATCTTTTTACTTTACTTAAAAGAAAATCAACAAAAAAAATAAGTTGCTTAGTTGCTTAGACCCATTGGAGTAGGTTTATTTTCAAATAAAAAGCATTTCAAAAGATTTAATCATGTTTTCAGACTACATGGACCTGCAGGTCTCAAATTGTAATATACACAGATCAGTGTAAACAGAGGAAACAATCAAAGAGTACACATCAATATCTGACCTGTGTCATGGACCTCTGTAGCTTGGCCGCCATCTCGGCCACTTCGGCCTTCATGTCCATATCATTTGTAGGACGAGCTGAGAGGGTGGCGGAGTCCTGGCTCCGGGCAGAGAGAGGTGGCCCATGGTCCTCACTGACCGAGGTGGTCCTGGACAAGGTGGTGATGCTGGAGAGGGAGGAGATGGAAGGGCGACGGGTGGTGTAGTGGTGCTGGACGGGGATCACCTCAGCAAAGTTCTTGATCAGCTGCTCCAAAGAAATCAAACGGGATAAAGACATGAATGCCAGGATCAAAACGGGGCAAATGACCTTCTTGAGATCATAATGACTCAAACGATTTTGCAACAAAGACTTTAAAACCCATTAAATCCATCACGTTTTTGTGCTATGTCACTATGTTTCCTATACTTGTACTTTCATACTGTCATTCATATGAAAAAGAGTGTAATTATCTGTTACTTTAAACATCTTAATCTTAAAGGGGACTTCCATCTGATATTAATTTGGTTTTAATAAAAACAGAAACATGAGAGGAACAGGTCAGTGAAAGCTTGAGCAGATGTGATGAGTTTGCAAGCTCATCTCCAATTTGCTCTGTACATAAAATGTCATAAACCTTCATTTTCTTCGTTATGGATGACAAAATATTTTCCATACAGGGGTTGAATAGAAACATATTTGCAATATTCATATTCAGGGTGCATTAATGATTCAACATTTTCTTGAGGGAAAATAAAAATATCTTATTTCTTTAGCATACAGCAAATGGGAGAGGAGCTCACAAGATATGTCGTAGAGTTGCTAATTTGTGTTTGATTGATCGCAACTTCTAGAATTAATGACTTTCTTATCTTTATTCATAATTTGCTCAAATTTTCACTGACCTGTTCCTCTCATTTTTCTGCTTCTATCACAACGAACTTTATATCATGGTGAAGTTAATAGTTTATCTAAAATGCATCAAGTTATGGCATGGAAATTATTATGAATTGAAAAAACAGTATCAGTTCTTAATAACAGTTTAATATTCAATATAAGAACTTGATATCAAATTCTTACATCAATAAGCTTGTCTGGATTCCATGTATATCTCAGAGCCTTGCCTATCTCCTCATCCACCTTCCGATCTGATACGAATTGCTAGATCAAACAAAAGGAAAGGAAAAGAATTGATAAAGAGCTGCCTCATTATGTAAACTGGGAGCCGGCCGTGATGATCTGAGCCTGGATCCATTTTCTCTCATCCAACACACTCATTTCTACATTTCTTTCATACATACCTAAAACTTGGCTAGTGCAGATCAGAAAGCGGGCTACAATTGAACTTTTTGAATTAGGTGAGATTTCATGCCAAAGTTCATTCCCCAATAAAAGATGTTTAATTTAGAGAGGCTAATGATAAATTCCTGAGGTTCATTTTCATCCAAAAAGAGTTCAATTCTCTGAGTCTTTTTTCCCCAAACATGTTTGGTCATGCTAAATATATTACTCATTGCAGATATAGAACCAAAAATAATATTGCAAGTGATATTTGTTTGCTTGCTTACAATATATTTTAACCCAATGAGCTGTGATGTTGAAAGGAAGGACTAATATGACGCTCTCCCACTGAGAAGTTCCCCCCTTACTCCCCTCACAGAATGACTGGTAAACACAGACAGGAAGACCTCATGTGCCTACTTCAATTTCTCAGTCTCTCGCTAGTCTCAAATTATCCAAACAGTATCTTTGTGGTGAAGTAACACATCACAGAGAGGTGAAAACAACACTCTAATTCAATTTGTAAAAGATCTCAATCCCCTCTCAGAATGAAAAGAGATAAACAACTCATTGCTGCAAACATGGATATATTGGATTGAATTTTTTTTTATCAATATATTTTACAAAAACTATATTGAGTAGATATATTCCACTACCAGGGTTGATAGTGAGCACTAAAAAAAAATGGCATCTAACAAACTAGGGAAAATAAGGGGGCAAAAAAAGAGGGGGGAAAAAGAGGGAAAAAATGGGGAAAAATTGGGACAAAAATACAAAAATTGCGCAAAAAAATGGCATCTAACAAAATAGGGAAAATAAGGGGGCAAAAAAAGAGGGGGGAAAAAGAGGGAAAAAATGGGGAAAAATTGGGACAAAAATACAAAAATCAGCTCATGGATTAGATAGAGAGATTCCAGTGAAATAGATTGACTTACTCGGTGGCATGTTTTCATCGACACTGCCCACGTATTCCTGATCGGGGAAGAAAGGAGCATTGTCGTTGATGTCTTCCACTTCAATGATGACATCTACGTAGCTGGAGAGTCCGTTTCCGTTGTCATCCGTCGCCATGGCAGACAGGACGTAGCGGGGCATCTCCTCGCGGTCCAGCACGCCGGTCAGGGTGATGTTGCCAGTCTGGGGGTTGATGGTGAAGAGGGTGCCGGCTCCTGTTCCGAGCAAATCGTAGACCACCGCATCAGGGACTGCTCCTGCGTCTCCATCAGTGGCAGCGACCTGCACAACAGTAATTTGTCAAATTAAGACCCAAGTGTGTTCGAAAAAAGAATTTAGGTGGTATTTTCNAATCAGGCTTTTATCAGGCCTGTCTACTACCTAGTGTATACTGCACAGCAAATCTTCCAAAGCATTTAAAACTCCTTAAAGCAAAAATTTTAAATTTGTGAAGGAAGGAAACCACTAAACTTTTTTTCAAACTTGAAACATTGTTACAGGTTATCAGACAGGAGTCGGCTTTTGCAATATACATCACTGAAGACCTTGTGGAAGAAGTCTTTTATTTAAAAAGGCAAACAAAGTAAATAACAAAGGGTGGTATCTCAGAACATTATCTGAGCCATCTATACATCCATGGTTAATATATACCATGCTAATCTCATTTTCTGTAAAGTACATGGTTATTTACATTTTGGTTCCTATGTTTAGGATAGATAACACATATTTAGTGTGTACTGATTTTCACAGAATGGGTCAAGGATTTGCCTGTGAAGGTTGTACTAGAACTAGAGTCCCTGAATTATAGCTCATGACTCAGTCATATGATCAGGTATTGAATAATGCAGGATCGAGAAGTCATCATCACAAGACTTAATCGTCAAAGAGCTTTTCATCTTTACGCCTATTGAGAAAGACAATGTCTAATTACTTATGGACTACAGATGTCTATATTGTACTGTCGGAAGTATAGCATAGCTAACTCATCTAGCTCATGGCAGACTCTATCGAGGTTTCAAAGAAAAGTAAAGAAGCCTTGTTTGGAAATCACAATTGATCAGCTTCATACAAATTGCAACATGTTTGAAGTTCGTTTCATAAAAATTAGCAGGACCCAATTTGATCGATTGAATGTCCTGCATGTACGTACCTTGATCTCTGCTCGGAGTTCTAAGACTTCCTCCTCTGTCATGGTGGCTGCTCTATGAGTCTTCCTCTCAAGTTCTTTAGCCTGCTCCTCGCGAGCCAACAACATCTCAGTTGCTTCTTGCTGCAGATACAAAACCAGAACAAAATGGTAAGGACCAAGCAAATGAAGTCAGATGAACATAGTATTGCTCAGAAAACTGGTAAGGGCAACATATTCCAGTAAACCAGACCTTGAAGGAGTTATTATTAACACCAACTGCCAATACAACAACAAACAAAAAAACAGAACATACCTCTTTGTGAAAGTATGATGCATAATAAGATTTTGTTTTCTTCTTCTTTTCTTTTCTTTTCTTTTTTCTATTAAAAATAAATATCATACATTCCCAAACTATTTGTCATTAAATTTGATAACTAACATTTATTATTTTTAGTAGATGAGATATACTATGAAATGAGATAAAACAATTTCAATTTGACTTATCTAAAAGGTGAGTATCATCCTTCACAGATGGGTCTAAAGTTACTACATGCTGGTACAAACTACAGTAATCGATTGCAAAGAACAAAAATTCATTAATGAGGTATGGAACTCTTGTAAAAAAAAAAAATCTTATGCTAAGTTCACACCGACGCCGCATTGATGGCGCTTTAAATCGGCGAGCAAAGCAGCAGCAAAGCGTAACAAAGCTTAATTAAAGCGTAAAGACCGTAATAGAGCGTGAGAAAGCTTCGAACAATTCGGGACATTCGGCAAGAGCGCCAACAAATTTTAAACTGTTTAAAAATTTGAGGCGATCTGTCACGCATTGCGTAAAGCGGAGAGAGCGTATTAAAGCTTATCAAAGCGTCACAAAGCTTATCAAAGCTTTGCTCAAAGCGTAGGAAAGCTTATAAGAATTTAAATTTTTGGCGCTCTTGCCGAATGTCCCGAATTGCTCAAGGCTTTCTCACACTCTATTACCGTCGTTACGCTTTAATTAAGCTTTGCTACGCTTTGCCGCCGCTTTGCTCGCCGATTTAATGCGCCATCAATGCGGCGTCGGTGTGAACTTAGCACAACATATCTCAGGAGATCGTGAGATTTTTTGAAAAAATGACGCCGCATTTATCGCCGATCGCCGATGTGAACTAGGCATTAAGAAATGGAAGCTCCAGTAAAATCCCCCCAAACTACAGGGACTCCTTAAGAAAAAAATTATATTGAAATATATGATATGCATGTGCATTACCTTGACTTCTAAGAATTCATTGGTTAGTGTTAGTTTTCTCTCGTTCAAAAACCTCTGGATCTCGTCAAAGGACTTTGGTATACTCTTCTCTGATTGGTCCAGTTTTTCTTGCAGCATAACTTTGTGTCTCGTTAATGCTATTGACGTTCTGTGGAGGTCTTTAGTTGAGCGTTCTAGTACTGCTACTGTATATTTGAAAGACAAGATAAGAACAAAAAGCCATGTATTGTATTAAAACCTAAAATTAGGCTGATTTCTTGTAAAATGTTTAATATGTTCAGTTCTAATCAGTGATGCAAATGTTGATGGAATACAGAAGACAATTTAAAATATGCACAGTAACATAACATTCATCACCAACTGCAAACTCTTTATCAATTGAGGGAGATTCTTATGATATTTATTTAGCACATGTTGACATCAACAGAACTATTAAAACCACAATCTATTCAAATACATTTGCACCATCTCTTGCAATATTTTCAAACTCAGCAACCCCCCCCCTCCCTCTCAGATATTCATACAAATGATAATATTTTAAATATTTATCGATCATCCTCCAAAAAAATAACACCGTTTACAGAGGGTTATACACCATTTTGAATTATGTTTATATTCTTTGGTCAAATAGTGCTTCATTATTCAAAATAGTGACAACTTTTAAAGCTGTATGCCTACTATACTTGGGGATGGTTTGGTTATAGCCTATCTGCACTAGTTTTGCCAGGATGGATTAGATATTCCTGCAAGGTTACTAACAGGTGTTTATCTCATCAAATCAGCTCTCAAACATAAGAAAAAGGGACCATGGCTGACCACCGGGTACCGCTTAGGCATTGTTTTGCCATATAGAGGGTGCAAGTAGCTACAAGTAGTGCAGTCCCGCATTAAATGTCAACTGACCTAATTTCTTTGCTTTGGCAGCATCTTGGTAGTGTAGTTCACTGTCTATATGATGGACCTTCTCATTGCTATCCACTGGCAGTAACCTCTCTACCATGTCATCATGGACTGAGGTTTGATGAGAGTGGTGACCCTTTTCAGAACGTTGTTTACCTGTTCGGAGATAGCATAGAAGTGGCAGTTACTTCCAAGAAGTTATTACTATCTTCAGTCAATCTCGAACTGAAACATTAGTGACTGGTGAGATTCAACTGGTCGAACATGTCAAAATAGTAGTTTGGCTTTAATAACATAAAGAAAAACAATACGAACACAGAAGGTACTGCTAGAAAATTATCTACAAGTAATATGACTTCAAGCCTGTCTGATCTAGTTTGGCCAGGGGGGATTAGACCTCCCTGCAAGGTCACTAACAGGTGGTTATCTCATTGAATCAGCTCTCAATTAACATAAGAAAAAGGGGATCATGGGGGACCAACAGGCACCGATAAGGCATTGTTTGATATAGAGGGCGCAAGTAGCTATAAGAAGTGCAGTGGGGCTTTAAAGTTGAAACTTAGGTTCACATAATGGATAGAATGATAAAGGATACAAACTCAACTGAATTTTTTTTGTACATCACAAGCTGGAGATATCATATCTATTTCTCAATATAATACAGTGGCACATCAAAATGTTTTTCTTTTTTTTTGAAAGATTCAAACCAGAATGTGTAATACCTGACTCTGCTGGCAAATGGTGAGGAGCTGCACTGGTAGGTTGCTGTCTTCCAGGCCTGGCGCCGTCCCCGCCCCTCCCCTCCCCGGGATGCCCCCTTGGGTGGGGTCAACCTCGATTGTAGTCCCCATCCCTGTCCCTGTCTCCTCGTCTGTTGGGCTGTTGTCTTGGCTGCTGCTGCTGCTGTGAAGAGGGAGGCCTCTGCTTTGTGAAGGTCCTGATGGGTTGTGCAGAGTGGGTGTTGACTGGCTGAGCTGTGGCACTGGCACTTCCTGTAAAGTCATTTGGAAATTGGAATCAGATGAGACAACAACACTCTGTAATAGTTAGCACTCTGTAATAGTTAGCATATATACATGTACATATACTTCAATTTTCTGGGTGCAGTACTTTGCACAAATTTCACTACATAAACAAAAATTAAATTGATTTTAAAAACTTCCTATATGCATACCCCACATTGTCAAATCAAGAAGATTCGTTATTATATTTCATATAAATATCTAACTTATAAGACAATGATGATGATGATGATGATAATGCTTAAATTGGTTTTAATTTGAGGGGCTAAAACTGATTAATTCAGACCTTTGAAAGTTTGAATATCCTATTCCTATTACCCAACACAGTTGCCCTGGTAATAAAGCTACATGTATGCAGGCATCTTTCACATTCAAAGAACACATTACATAAAGTTTTTATTTTTTGTAATCAAGTTAAAATTCCTTTAGTTTATTTTACTTTGCAAATGTCTTATCAATCACATTACATACATCTGACTGCCACAAATAAAGAATAAAAGAACAACAATGCATCGCGGCCTACAAGGCCGAATTGGGCAATGTTTTAATAAAGGAGGGATATGCATAGTACATGTTTGTAAACTAAAGTTGCAGCGCTGGCACTTCGCTGTAAAGGAACTATTAATATTCAAAATGAACTAAAAGAGAGATGTCAACGAATGATGGTCTCCTGAAAGCTCTTTCTGCAGTCCATAAGCGATCTGTTATGAACCCTAAATTGGTCTCATATTACCATTTTTAGTGCATTATTTGAAAATGTCTTACATAAGCCATGTAATAAAAATGCAACTACCCGTATAATGTTCATACTGTATATGACATTCAAGAAAAACACCTAGTTATTGATGCAAATAGCTGTCATTACAATGTGATAGTTTTGTTTTCTGACATTTGGGGATAATATCCATGAAAATTCAAATTGTCATAGCCTACCAACTGGGTTAAATTACAGTGTCTCCCATTCTACATTAGACATTTCAATGTGTGTACATTGTAGTCTAACTTCAACATACAATCTATGTATTACAAATTTGCGCTATAGTCAGTTATTTTTGCTTGTGGAGGAGTAAATTAGTCAAATGAAGAAGAACTGGAACACTACAAGACAATAGCAAAATCAATATACCCAGTATTAAAACATATGTACTGTACAGTATGTATGTTTTAGAAGTAGCGGAATGGAGCAGTAGCGCCTTTTTCGAGCTCTCGCCACTTCACCATTAAAATTATTCTTTTTGCCTGTGGAACCACCGCAATTCGACAAATATGGCATCTGTCGGTCGACTGTAAGTTGAAGCAAATATAATTTCGATTAAAAATTGATTTCTTCATGGAGAAGACGTAAAATTTGAGACTTAAAACCAGGCCTGAACTGATCAAATATTCACTACATGTATAGCTATACGAATACGCC
>BEXV01001663.1:36873-52110 GCA_003118195.1 Hemicentrotus pulcherrimus
ACCAAGGAATGTAGGAGTTTCATGGGTACCAATTCTATGGAAATTTGTATTAAAATAAGAGCCCCCGTCAGCAGTAAAAGAGCCCCCGTGAGAAGGCTCACGGGGGCTCTTTTTTTTTTGGAAGAGCCCCCGTGGACAAAAAATTAATTTGAGCCCTGCTTATTTGTGACAATGGCATGTTGCTCATTGGCGTGGGGTTTATCAGGAGAGCCCCTTGAAGCTCAAGGGTTTTAGTCATCAAATTACGGTCAGATGAGCATCTAGGGGCCCGCCTAAGAGTCCTTTCGAGGGGTCCAGTGGGCGGAGCCCCCGCAAGCTCCGGGGTTTTTGACATTTAATTACGGTCAGATGAGCTTTTGTTGATACCTAATTTGTGACACTGGCAGGTAACTATAACTTTCTTTCTTTCCATTTCTCTTTAAAATACCTTTTTTCAAAAAAGTGTTGGGGGGGGGCTGGAGTCTCTTTGGAGGCTCGCCGTCCAGCGGGCTGTGACACTTAGGCTTCCAAATACCTTGAATGTAAATTTGGGAATTTGTCTTTTTCAACAAACGCATAAACAAGTACAATTTACAAAACAATGAGAACAAATCCCGAAAATCACATAGTATTAGCAACATTTTTAAATGACTTGTATCGAATTAGAAATAAACCCCCTTTCCAAGCCTCCGCCCCCACCCCATCAGTTCGCTAGAAGTTGTTTCTACTCCGTTATTATTTGCATGGCTTGATAACATTGTATGTACTCCTATTATTTTCCCATACCTATTGATATAATCATGTTATTTCATTGTAATGTAAATTTGTTTTGGATAGTATAGGCTTGCATGTTTACAAGGAAATAACTTTTGTGCAGGCTCATACAAAATTGTTCTTATTGATTAATACTGAAAAAGCTAGCAAACACATTTATTTGTGATGTGGCATTAAAGAGAAACTCCAGTACTGGTAAAAAAAAGAAAATTAATTTTCACAGAATCAAACGAAACTTACAATGAATGTTCAAGATTACAAATAAATAACATGTGCCAAACAATTTTGGAAGAAAATGTATACTGGCTGAGTAATGAGCACAGAAATACAAGGAAATCAAGGTAGTACCAACCCTGACACCATGTGTGTCGTCCCTTAGCTTTCTGTGTACAGTGCTTGTTATTTTACCAAGACTCGGTCAAATTTATTATGATTTTGATGACTCCAGACCCTGCAGTGCACACCAATACTTACATGCTACATGATCAACTGTTTCTGATCCTTTCCACACCTTTTCTTTCACAATGCAATCGCATTACCAGTACTAAAGTTTCTCTTTAATGTATACATGAATAGTGTAACGAATGTGAATGTTACATTATATACAATTCTTTTTAAAAATCAGATGTGGAATTAAAACTTGAACTTGATATAAAGTAAATTAAAAACATAGAACTGAGTGGGAGGGAAAAATACGATAAGGAGGAAGAAAACAAATCTAGGATTACAGCGACTCGGACAAGGAAGTCAGGAGATGCAGAAGAAAAAGAACACAGTACGTTTGGATGACATTTGCTTGGATAATATAATCATTCATTTCTAACCGAGCGTGTCAACTTTCATTTCTCCATTACAGCTACAACCCTGAAGTGGTCACTCATCTTTTTGATCAAGTTTGAGGATGAACAGCGGAAGATACAAGAAGAACTGGATCACGTGATAGGACGGGATAGAATGCCAACTCTGGAGGACAAACCAAACCTACCTTACACTCAAGCCTTCTTAGCGGAGAGCTTGCGATACGCTTGCTCAGGTCCTCTAGGTAATACAAGTTTTACACTTGAATTTTATGGCAGATGTTAGCCAGTTTTCATGTGTAGCAGGTCATCATTCGCTTGCACCAGACTTAGTGGGAATACCAAGAATGGGTGTACAAAGTTCACACACAGCAAACCCGTGGTCCCATCAAGAAATTCTACCGAGTCTCTCAGGGAGTCTTCGGGTGAGAGAAATGTAAGATAATGACTTTTCCGTATCGGAAGGTGGTCATAAAACTGATAATTAATCCAGATGATTGATAATACCTGTCATTGGGTATACACCCAAATGGTGTCGAATTCCCCGTGAGAGCCCACTACTATGCGTCTTTAAATGCCTATTGACAACGTCAATCACTTGCGTTATTACATGCACTGTATAGGAAATCAGCACAAGACAACATTTTTACCGTGCGTTTTTCATTTACATTTTTGAAAGAGATCACTTTCACATGACGCGTCTAACGCCAGGCACTGACGCAGTACTTTGTCAGACAATGGACGCCTTGAGCTCAATATGCAAGACAATTACTCCCGCTACCAATTTGTCGTTGAAAACTGATTAAGTTAGGGATAATTCACAGTAACAGCCCTGCAGAGTAAGTTTTAATAGCAAGAGTTTAAAGGGATCCGGTAACTTTGTCTTAGCTTCTGAAACAAAATCCTGAAATAAGCTCATGCTGCAATGATAATTATAAACCTTTAGGTCATTCAGGAACCCCATGACTTATACAAGCTGATCGCCTGTCTGATTATCAAGATATTAACGATTGGAAATCGAAACCAAATTTGCGTTTTCCTAACGGTTTTCATAACACTACAGTCTATTGGGGTAAACGAGTATGGTAAAACCCGTCACTCAAAGATATACAGGCCTATACCGTTTTTTAAGGCACTTCTTGTTCATTTTGAAGCGCGATTTTTAAGGCTTCAATATTACACCATATCACAGACACCGAAAACACGTAGGGCCGTGCATCTCAGATTTAACATTGTTAAACGATGTCTTGAAGGAAAAATCAATCCAATTCACCCTTCGACTTTAAAGGGATTAGATATCTTTGTCTCAGATTATAAACAAAATCGTGGATTTAGCTCATGCTGCAATCCTAATTATAAACCTTTGGGTCAGTCAGGAACCCCATGGCTTTTACAAGCCGATAGCTTATCTGTTTTTCAAGATATATGATTGGAAATCAAAACCATATTTGCGTTTTCTTAACGGTTTTCATAAC
The DNA here is from genome assembly GCA_003118195.1 of Hemicentrotus pulcherrimus. Classification (NCBI taxonomy): domain Eukaryota; kingdom Metazoa; phylum Echinodermata; class Echinoidea; order Camarodonta; family Strongylocentrotidae; genus Hemicentrotus; species Hemicentrotus pulcherrimus. Next base: position 39,899 of record BEXV01001663.1, read on the forward strand.
ACTACAGTCAATTGGGGAAAACGAGTATGGTAAAAACCGGTCACTCAAAGATATATACCGTTTTTTAAGGCACTTCTTGATCATTTTGAAGCGCGATTTTTTTAAGGCCTCAATATTACATCATTTCATCGACACCGATAAAACGTAGGGCCATATGCATCTCAGATTTGTAAAACTGGAAACATTAATAAACAATTAATGCCTTTAAAGAAAGGGCTGCCAATCACATTATATTAGAGGTTTAACGACAGTTTTTACTGCAAACTGACTCTAACAACATGCCGCCAAAAAGAGGGCAGCAACTATAAACTCCTGAACATACATAATACCACTGACCTGCATAATACGTGTATAATTAAACAAATTATCAATCCGTCACAGAGGGCGACTTAACACTATGGCGCTTACTTGAGAATGGGCGCGATCTTTTTGCTTTGGAAACCACTGGAACGACACATAATTACCGACACATAAGCAATTGCTTATTAAATTGAAAGGAAACTTCGACGGAGACAAGTTCGGAAGACGGAGTACTGAATTCATTTTGTATTCCATATCCCTTTTACACAAATGGAGGCGTCTCACGGGACAATACTTCTAGTCAAGAAGCATAACATAGTGTGTGTGTGTGTGTGTGTGTGTATTTGGGTTTTTACAGACGTGTATCAATCAGATGATTATTTACGTCTGAGGACCGACTTTTAACGTCACCATCCGAAAGACGTGACTCAGTTTCGTCCTTGGCTGAATCAGTTTGTAACTTCAACTGTTAGCTGGATTACAGGCGCACGCCACAACGCCACAACGCCTAGCATAACATAATTAGATAAGCTAGCTATTAAAGCTACCATGTACGATCATGCGCAGTTGTATAGAACGGATGTTCACGTCATTTTAATTCCTATTTTCTGTCAATTTAATGTTAATTTTAGGATAATCAATTTCACTTTATCAATGTTACCCTTCGAAGTATTAAATCTCAGTAGAATAAAGTGATAATGCACGATTTAATCACTCACCTGCTCCACATGTTTAAATTTTGATATTCAATAGGCCCGTCTTGTAACAAAATGCATTTGGGACGCTGGGTATAAGCTTTTGTCCGCAATAAGGTTTAATCTGAGGTTTAATTATTCCTTTTGTTAAATATGATCTTAGATCGTGGGTCGGATTTACTCTGAATTATTATAATAAAGTCCTTACTGCGTAAACAGAGTCTGTTGTCCGAAAATATATTGAGTAAAAGAAGGAGAATACATATAAAATTATGACAAAGATGTTTTTCATGTAATAATGAATAGAAGAGGTGATAGTAGATTTCCCTGTAGAAAGTCGTAGTTGCTCTATTCCTCCTAGGTGTTCCTCACGGGACGAAGGAGGACACGAAGCTCCGCGGCTATGACATTCCCAAGGGGACCGTGGTCATCGCGAACCTCTATGCTGTGCTCTACGACCCAAAGGTGTTTCCTGAACCAGACAAGTTCAATCCATCACGATTCATCGATGAGGAAGGCAGAGTAAAGACGTCGCTGATCGAAAGGACACATTCTCAATTTGGAATAGGTAAAGAACCTATGAGCAATTTTACATAATGTAAATCAAACTATAATGCATACGTCTTTGAGAAGGCCCTTGAAATATTCACCTGATAAGAATAATTGTATTTCAATAGTCAGAATGCAAATTGCATAAATACGTGTCGTTAGGTTGGGCAGGTTATAATATTTGTGTTACCTAACAACAACTTATATAATGCCTATAAAGCAGGGTTCCCACTTAGCCGAGCTGGAGCCTCGAGCTGTGGCGAACTGGCGCGAGCTTATGGCAAGCCGTTTTTATCATTAAAAAATATTTCTTGATATCCAGAAATTAATTCTTGATATCAAGAAATAATTTTACGTTTTAAAGCAATAGTAATGCTTGATATCAAGAATTTGATTTCGTGATATCACGAAATATGTTTTAATAATAAAACGGCTTGTCATAACCTCTCGCCAGCTCCCACAACTCGAGGCTCTAACTCGTGGGAGCCCTGCTTTAGGCTGAATGTGCTCTCGCAAGACTCTGGTATAATCAATTTTACCCCTATTATTTTTACCCTGCTTGTTTTATTATCGAATAGTTTTCTTTCCCGATTCTTTTATTCAATGAGCAGTATAATCACCTAAAACATAGTTTGTTCTTCATGTAAGGGTTACCATTTAGCTATTCTGTGTTAAAAATATGAGCTTCAAATGTTACTTCGCATAGGGGAAATTGCAATTTAAATACCTTCTCAGCAAACAGTGAAATTCTTTGTTTAGTAGACTAGTTTAGAATTCGCATAAAACATGCCCGACTTTGATTGGGGCGAGCCCTGTACGCGGGATTTTATGTCTACCTTTATCTTCTGCATACTCCTTACCCATTTACCTGTATAATGGCAGGCAACGTGTATAGAGGTTGATTGTATATATTCTAGTTATACACAAATTATTTTGTCCAGGTTATTGGTGCCCTTTAAGTGCCTTTCTTTTTTAATTTGTAATCATGGTAATGTGATTCCTTTCGTATTATTCAGGCCGACGACAATGCGTTGGCATGGACATGGCGCTTATGGAACGCTTTGTCTTTATCACAAACCTCGTTCATCGCTTCAACGCAAGGGCGCCAAACGGACCTGAATCAGTCACTCTTGACGCAAGGGGTGGACTGGCCTTTGTCCCCACGCCATTTGAGATGCAGCTGACGGAGCGATAACCTGCCTGATCAACATTATTTCTTTCTTTTCAAAATGCACACAGCCGTCTTGAGTTCCATGCACCTGCAGTAGTAACACAAAACTGAGGCCATAATAGATACGACAGCATATGCTAGTCATTAGCATCAATGTTTGCACTGTTAATCTCACATTTACGTTTTCTATGATGTCACCCACATAATTATGTCCGTCAATAATTATGACTGCACCATCGGCTTCATTAGGTCCATTGCATATGAGGCGTTGTTTCCATTACGCCATTCATGGACATTCAGCCACACAAAAACATCGTACACTTACGACTAGTAGGCGGTTTGTCCGAAACTCGAAGTTTGAATTAACACAGGAAGGCCTAAATCAATTAGTGCGTGAAGAGTTTTCTACAGCCCATCAATGTTTGCAATCGTGCCCAGCCGTCATTAGCAGGGCCCAATGTTATAAACAGTGGCGATTAAAAGCGAGTTATTTGCGATTGATATCAATCGCAACTATGTGCACACGAGATAAGAGACTGCAAACTTGCGATCGATTGGAGGACTTGCGATTAATTCAGATCAATTGCAACTGTGTATAAGACCCCCTCCCCCCTGGAGAGGCCTTCGTCTGAGAGCTTACAGTGGCATAATTGGTGTTAAACAATGATTAATTGGCGCCCTCTGGCGTTATGGAGTATCACCTCGTATGCAACAGGCTGAAAATTCATGACGTAGGCTTAAATAATTATCGAGTTTCACTTCATATTAAGGCCTACTAAGAAAGAAACACCTTCTAAAACCAGTTAAAAACACATTTATTCTGCTAGGTTTTCAGCTTTTCATCACACTGATAACTTGCTGTTGTTTATTTGTATTTCTTTGTTTATATTTGTCATTTAATGGTTATGTGCCTTTTGCAACTGCTAAATTGATGCCATCATTTGTGTGCATGTGAATAAGTCTCTATTCTGTAAAACCAATCTCTTGTTTTTGTATTTTTTATCTTTTCGTTAGCTCTTTGTATCTGCCTCAAGAAAAGGCGCTACAGAAATGGTTATAATCATTATTATTATCGTTATTATTATTATTATTATTATTATTATTATTATTACCATTATTATCATTATCATCATTAGTATTATTATTATATATCATTATCATTATTATTGTTGTCAGCATATCAAGCAGAAGTAGTAGTAGCGGTATCATCATCATCACCATGACAATCATAATCATCATTATGGTTAGTTTAGTAAGATTATAGTATGTCATATTTGTCAGCTACCCAAATGTATGAAGGCATCGTCAAGTAAAACATTTTTTGATACTTCTCTTTCACCGTGTAACAAAATCATCGCTAAATAAATACCACTTGTCATCGTAGTTAATATTTAGTAAATATTTAAGTCTAATAGGCCAAAATGATCTGTCCTAAGAAAAGATGTTACATGTAATATTACAAAATTTATCTTTGAGCGATAAATATTCTTTTACAATACTCTTCTAAAGGGAAAAAACAGCAGTGTTGCATGTTAAAGCAAAACGTAGAGCAAGTCAAGCTAGCCCGGTGATTCTCGAAAGACTTGAAGTTATAACTAAATCATTGTTCAGAACAACGCTTTTAAGTTCAATACCTCAACTAGTGTTTTACGATGAACGCCCTCGCCTAGACTTGATCTGTATTATTATCACTAACCTTTCACCTATTCAACTTTATACGCATGGGTTTGTAGTTCTGCATCACTTGCTTTATATGTTTTCTAACTGTTCCCGACAAGTCACACTCGATTTACAATGTTTTGTTTTTTATTTGATGATAATCTTTTATGATGATGACAAATAAAACTTGATCTTTGAAGTTTGAACCGGCCTGTTAATATTGTTATCAATTACGTGTTACATTTAGAAGAAAACAAACAAATCATAAACATTTGCAACACCTTTTTTGATAGGGGATGTTGGAATACAGAAAATGGCTTGAGAAGTATTAGAATAAGAGAAAGAAGAAAGATAATATAAGAATAGGAGGGTTTTTTATTCTGCCATTTGGCGAGAAGGCTCTAAATGCCAAAATATGCGAACGGGTGATTCAGAAAATTTGATAAGGAAAGGGTAGGGTAGTATACTCATTAATCTGTCACTATGAGGCACATGCCACCAAATAAATGTAGCTTGAGGGGAATTCACAAAATGAAATTATATCTGTAAAATATTCAAATACGATACTACAAACTTATTGAAGAAGAAAACGAAAGGAAATAATGAATAAGAAGGAGAGGAGAAACATAATAAACGAATATCGACTAAGCACTATCGAACGAATAGCAATTATTTGATTTTATCTGAGCACTGCATGCCGACAGGGGGCCTAGCGCACGTCGCGCTACTTTGTGAATTTTACGATCCATACACTCACAGAGACGCTCCTCCCCTCTACGCACACAGACAACCCCCTCCACATACACAGAAACACACGAGGGAGATGTAAGAAAAACGCAGCAGTTTAGGTACACATTAATATTAAACTTTATAACCACCTGTTTTTATTTTTAGACAATAATATCAATTTGCAAGAGTGGAGGCAAATGTATTTTTTCCTGAACACTTCGATAACTATCTTCGCCTCGCTCTTTTGCCCCGAGTGCAATTTTTCACTATATATTTCACAATATGCACCAGTTGAGAAAAGGATTGCTTTGCAAAATTACCCATTTTTGGTTTTGAATAGCTTCACGATAGGCCTTTAACACCGGTATAGATTAATGTTGCACTGGAAGCAGTTATACAATCTTGAAGACTTTAAGCTTTCTATCTCACGATAAATACAATGTAGCACATGAAGATTATCTGTGTGGCATTATAAAGAGTTATTGAAAGATTTGGCACGAGATAAATTCAATTGTGTTGATCTCAATCATCTTCGTGTGAAGACACATATTTTCAAACATTATTATATTGATAACATAATACATGAAGTATCCTTTTACATATTTATCATATAGGAAAAAAACTAAAATACACATGGTTGCAATATGATGTTGAAAACAGAAGGCTTAATGATGTTCATATGATATTGTCTACATACAAAATAAAACGGTAAGGATCATGTGACCAAGAGAACGACATAATTAAAAGTTGTCGAAATGAAATGAAACAGAACATGCTAAACATTAATCTATACTCGACTTAAGACTTAAGTGCATGATCAATTAACATATCCATTTCTAAACACGTATTTTGCATATATTTTCTAGACAAAGATCAGTTCATATACTGTTAACATTTTGCACCGATCAAAGAGTTAAACAAAAAATAATTTACGGTGATGGAGTATTTACATTACAGTAAAAACCAATGTACCATGATAGAGGAAAGAAATATTTACAACATTGATTCTTGTGAAATATGCTTATTTGTAAAATAAATAAGGCAATTTTTCAAAATAACCAGACTCACATTTAGAATTGAATAAGAACCCAAAACCACTAAATGTAAAGTTTGTCACAGCTGAGACACGCACAGAGCAAACATTCAAGGAAAGGTATGACAATGTTTATTTTATGCTTACAAGTTTTAATGCAAAGTGCGCATTCCTTATATCAAGTTATGATTATGAAATTATTTTCTACTTTTACATCGTTTACACACGAACACGAACACAACAAATTTCTTCCATGCCTTATTATGTACGGAACAAATGACACTGGTTATTGGAACGACTATATTCATGATAGGGACGTGAATTCGTTTAAAAACATTAAAAAGTGAAACATTGATGGATTATGTTATATAGGGACCTTGCTTTTACAAGCCCAACTTTTTTCTAAGGTCTCCACTTTCTTTCATTTAGATTGTATATTGACTTAAAATTGCACTTAATTTTTTTTTTTTTTTCTTATGCTATTTTTTGTTCTATTATTATATGTAAAAATGTTGTGAAAGAAAGAAATAAAATGAACCTTGAACCTTGAACATTGGTTTACCTTCCTCAGTAGTTTCAGGAAAACTATTGATTCATCTGAACAACTCTGTTATACTCTTACACACTGTGAGGCTGCTCATACTCGTTTTCAACATCTGAGTGTATCTCAATGGGGACACTGCTACCATTTGGGTCCAAATATACATCACTTGATCTGTTGGATGAAGCGCTGGAGTAACTACAGTAGTTGTCACTAGACTCAGGAGTATGATCTCGGCAAATGGGGTGCTCTTTGGTGAAGTTTGGATGGGAAGTGGGTTTGCGTAATTTGGAAAAGGGATTCAAATGAACATCGTACATAGGATAGGGATCTACACCCATATCACTTTCATTATCCTGGTAGCTGGTGTCAACTTTTACGCTGAATGTGTTTATGTGCTTCATATGTGCAAGCTTAAAATGTCTGTAGATGGTGTATGAAATGAGACCGACTACACATGCTAGGATGACAAAGGTCCCTAAAATACCAGAAATTGTAATTGTAACTATTTTCCAAATTGCAATGCGGCTTGATTGAGCTGATGTGGGTAGCATAGGTATCATTTTGCTAATTGACATGGTTGGAGCAGTTGGTGCAAGTAGCACATCTGCAACCCCCTTTGCTCTTTGTGGAGGGGAGGATATTCTATCCTCACTTGATTGCTGATTCATGAACCATTCCGTTAGGTTAATTGAAGATGATATGTACGTCCTGTTGCAAACATCAACCAAACAATAAAGACCTTTTGCGTGATAATCCAGGTGCGAATGAAAAAAAGTAACCTCTGACGTGAAAGATGACAGGCGTTGTTCCTGGAAGCCGTCATTCTCCTCTGTCACCTTGTTTTCCTTAAGATACCAGTATATCTGAATATCTGAGTATCCTTTAAGATTATCTACTGAGCAACGAACCTTAACTCCTGTACGTCCAAATTCGGTCTTATTAGGCTTAAGCACTGCTATACTAAGTTTGATGTCACTGGTGCAGGACAAGGGTGATGTAGTCATTTGTCCTAATGGTGTGATCAGGTGACTCATCATATCCATAGGCAGTACCTTCACATGAGAAGAGCCAGTTGCTCGACCTATGGAGTTGTAAACTATGCATCGTACTTCGGCAGCAAGACCCTCTAATGACACCGTGTCAACGTTAACCCCAAGAGAAACCTCAGCAGTCTTTGACACCAACTCACATCCTTTGAACTTCTCATGCGGTAAGCAGGTCCAGGAGTAATCAAATTGATCCGGGTAACCGATTGCGACACACAGGAATTCAACTTCATGGTCCGGACCGACCTCTGCGTTTGAAGGCTGGACAATGACCCTTGGTGCTAGGTACACCATGATAGGTCCGATGAAGCATTGCAGAAGACGCTTTGGAAAGACCAACTCACTTGTCACCTCGCAAACAAGCCTCTTCATGTGCAGAGACTTGGTTATGGATAAGTCATGTAACAGTCCTCTGTTCCAAATCCCATCATGATGGGGAGACAGTGATATTAACGTCGCATCGGGAAGTAGGCTCCACCTCATATCAACTGCCGGTGAACTTCTGAGAACCTCGCAGGAAATCGCCATGGCATCTCCCTCGTGGAAAGGATCAGGATCATGCGGACTGCATGAAATGTCTTTCTTGTGAGGAAAATACTGCACCCTCAATTTCGACATTGGTGACGAAAAACACGCCCTAGAGTCTACATCGGGCCTCAAGTCGCATCTAAAGAACTGAACCGTCCTACCGACATGCACAGTAATGTTGGATACCATGCTGCGACTCTCTTGGTCATATGCCACAGAAACGTTAGTGTTATTCATATCTGGATTAAAATTCCAACTAATGAAATGAGTCTCTGGACCTTTTGCTGTACATGAAAACGTCACTACGTCACCTTCCTTTGCAACGGCAAAAGAAGGTGAAATTGTTAACACATTAGAAGCAAGCTCACAGGTTGATGTTGATGACGTAGCAAAGCTTGAAATAAATAACATCGCGATGAAAATTATAAAAGTCTGCTCCATTTGTACAGAGATTATCATTTTATAATTGGAAGTACGAACTAGAGGGAAAAAAAAGTTTTACAATCTATGATGCAGATAATTTGTTTTTAAAGAGTTTCCAATTGAAGATCCCACCGACTTGTTTTCAACCCTGTTTCAAGAGAGAAGTCGCGTGCGTGTCGGTGTAAAGCAACCGGTTTCAGACTGAAGGGATTTTCAAAATCTCTGAGAAATGAGTGTTGTTCGCCTGTTATGATTAACGGGCCAATAATGCCGCCATCAGATTTATTGAGGCACTTGTGATCGGTAGGAAATCAAAACTAAACTTGAAGTGAACCCCCTTCATAACGTGAGAGGAAAGCTATACCACAGTGAAGACAGATTGTATTTACAAGTGACAATCTATTTCAATGGCGGAGACCTCTTCACATACTATACGTTTAACAGTTGTACATTGGCACCATCAACCCCAGTGGATTAATATTTTGCCACAAACAGTCATGAGATTAAATTTGATATAATTCGCTATATGACTGTATTTTGTATGTATCGTGTAACTTCAGTCACATTGTACATAATTATTGGGTACACACAACACACATAGATGTTAACAATTTTATCACGCCTTTTTGCAGACAATATAACTAATGGATAAATATAAAAACAAATTATGATTTTAAATGAAATTTAAAAGTTCAAAAAACGTATTTTTCTCATCCACAACAAGCCAACTCATTTCAATATTATTTACACTGCGTTACCGGTTCGATAAAGCTTTTGTCAAACTGAAGTAAAACTAACAAATGTATGCAAACAATATGACTAATGGATATATATAAATGGAAATCTTAATCTTAAGTCAAATATTCAAAAAACCTCTTTTTAATCATAAGCGTTAAGCCACGTCGAGTCAATTTATATTTACACTTACAATGATTTTGCATAATATAAATCTGATGAACGTTTGATAAAGTATATGTCACACTAAATTAAAACTCACATGTATAAAACGTCCAATTCTTCATATGCATTCTTAAATTCTTTAACTTATATTCTTTAACCCTGGCCATGCCTGAAGGCCTGTTAGACGTTGGTAGCCGGGAACAAACAAAATTGAAGAGTAAAATGTCAAGGATGCATTCGTCAATAACCGTCAATATACCAGGTTTAATTCGCAATCCGTATTTTTTTCATTCGTTTGTTAACATGACTTAACTTAAGCTATGGTCTCGTAGGCATGCTTTCCTTAATTTCTCCCAGTTTGGGGATTCCGGTTTCACCAATAGACGATTTTTAGAATAGCGTGTTAAGAAAAAAGTATAAGCCACATTAATGCCAACTAAAGAGAGCAACACAGCACTAAAACACACTACACCAAACATGGTGTACACTATTTTGAAAACAACTCTAAATTCATCTGGGGATATTGACTTTGCTCGAAATTTGCCACCTAATGGGACAGTTATTGATGCAGGTCTAGGGCTTGGAGATGTACTTGCCTCAGGGAACGTAGTCGCTTCAGGTTCATCTACCTGACATGGATTGATGCCATTCATATTCCTTCGCGAAGCTGGGTCCCAAACATAATCATTGCAATCGCATTCTCCTTTAGGGTGCCCAACCATTGAAGTGCAGCAGTGTATACGAAGTGATTTCTTCATCAGAATCGTCTGCATTAGGGTCGTCTTGTTCTGGATAAGTCTCGATAATGGAGGCATCAGTTCATTACTTTGGTAGCACTCGAACAGCCCAGGTTCGGTACCCAATGTAGCATAGCACTTAATTGTAGTCCAGTTTGCTTCAATAGTGTGAATGTTGTTATTAATTGGTATACAGTACGCTTTTCCCGGGGGAATAAGAACATCAACTCCTATTCGCTGCGTGGAGTCTTCATCTAGTGCCCCGTTAATAATCACATTCAAAGTGATTGTTCCTGCATCCTCTCTAGCGACATTGGTTAAACTGATTCGCACAAGCATCTTGGGAGTAGGAACATATTCTTCTTCTCGAACAGTAATCCTGTCTCTCTGACTCCTGCTTAAACCAGCTAGAGATAATATACCACCTTTGTAGAACGGTAACCGGTACCCCATTATAAGCTCTATTTCTCCATTGGGAACATAGTCATAGTAAAACAATATTTCTCCTGCTTCACCTTCTGTGAATGATAACGGTTGACCAGGTGGGATTCTGGTAGTAAAAATTATAGTGTATATGATAAAGCATGGGAGAGTTATTATTGTGCGACTCATCTCTGTTTCTTAAATTCAGCCTTGTCGACTGTATTGTTAGTGATATTATACTATCAAGGATTCCACTTGAAATCAACAGCTTTCTATTTCCTACCCACACATACAAAAATAAGCCACAGTTTCACATACATCAATAGGATGCGATGTTGATATAAGATGATTAACTAAGACACATAATTTGTACACCAATATGGTAAGATTCACAGATACCTTTGAAGATATACATTTAAATTCCGATGCTTTTGAAAAATGCAGTTAAAGTTCGATGTTCGTTGTGGAAATAAACAAAAATGGTACCCTTCTTACTCACAGATCGAACAATTAAAATGATATTGCAGTTTAGCTCTCTAACTTTCAAAATGTGTTATGATGGTTCCAGACCTAGCATAAGTATGGTCTTTGGATCAAGCGTCGGAGTCTGCTAATGGCTGAGTGGATGTTCGTGTGGCAGAACTGGTACCGGTTGATTGATGTCCACCGAGTGTAGCACACTAAAGACTTGGTATTTTCCCTCACGACTGCTATCAATGTATTTCTGATTTATAATGTCTCGATGTTCAATTTATAAGCGCGTTAGTCTAAACGCTATGGATTCCCTGTTCCTGGGTGATGTGTCCAGTGCAGAACTTGGATATGTAATGCTTGAATTAAGTTCGAAAGCACCGTTGGATTAAACATTCACACTAAAAGACGTCTAAATACTTGGTTATTGTATTTCGCGATATACTCGTCCCTGGCATACTATAAAGTAATTTTGTTCTGTTCTGAGTTTGGTTTCTATGTTTGGAAGGATTCCACTTTTGAAAGTAAATGCTTAAAAAGTCTTTCAGCATAATTATGACGATGTCTGCCCGATATATACAATGGATATATACATAGCTGGTTCGTATCTCCGTGGTATTGCTCATCTGATGAAATGAAAACATGTATACATAAACCATTTCACTGTAAAGCTATCCATGGTTTATATGTACCATATTATATTGCCAACACAGGATTGTCATACTAAAATATTGTAAGACCAACCTGGTCTCTCTTTTAAAACGATGAAATACAGCAAATCATCATTGCCCTTAAAACTATGATATTCATCTTTTTAGACGCTTTTTATACCGCCTTCGAATAACCCAAACAACACACGTATATCAAGTACTAAACAATGCAAACCCAACCCCCTCCCCCTCCTCCTCGACCTGTCACTTTCACAACTTTTAGAGTTCGGGTTAGGGTTAAAATGCGTATCAGGACAATTACCCCCTGGGCAATCACCCCCCGGGCAATTACCC
>BEXV01001663.1:66217-95188 GCA_003118195.1 Hemicentrotus pulcherrimus
CATTTTGTAAAATTTTACGAAAATCAACTCATGATCATATCTTCATAACTAAATGGTATTTCTCATTCATATTTACCATGATCAAGGTCAATATCCGTCCGGTCAATTTTAGGTCAAATAACGCGCGCGTGCGCGTACGTCCACGCGTCAATGCGCGCGCACAAATTTGAAATGCTCAAAATCGCCTCAAAATCATTTTGCATACGTTTTAGGCCATTCTAAGCATTTTATAAAAAATCGCGCACACGCACATGCGCGTGCGTTTTCGCGCGTAAAACTTTTACGCAACATAGAATCGCCATTTGTTTTTTCTTTCATAATATTCCACATATTTTTACAAACAAATTGTACCATGTATGTCTCCTTATAACTATAATAACGGAATGATCGACGTTTAACAAGAATTTCAGTGCGTGCGAGCTCTTGTAATACATAGCATATATAGGCAAAAACATGCCTCTACAAAATTCATTCTAGCTCTTTAGGATGCAAGGTAACCCCAATTTGTTTTCATATCTTGATAAAGTATGAGTCGGAGATATGATTTCATGTCTCATTGACCCTCAATTAACTCATGACCTCATCATAATGGCCTCCGAACTCAAAATTTCAATTTGCATATTATGACGTCATCATGTATTTGGAAAATACATTGTATCTCTGTAAATATTGATCAATTTTCTTTCAAATTTTGATATGTTCTAGCTAAGACAATTAACTACAAAGACAGTTAACAAAATCATTCAATTCGACAAAGTAATCATGGCGTATTTTTGTGATTAAAGGAGGCATGTCAATTTTTACTTTTTGTGTGTATTCTCTACGGGACATGACTTTTTCTCAAAAATGGATTCTACATTCCCGTTTTTCGCGAGCAATATCTCCGTCTTTTTAGCTTCGTTTACAATGAACCTTGAGTATGTTGTAGCTGAGACGATTAGCTATCTCAAATGCGCCGTTCATTTTGTCTCAAATTTTAGTTGAACCAGCCCACCTATACTTGTTCCAAACAAGTATTACAAATCTAGTTTAATAGATAATTTTCAATCTGCCTACCGCCCGCACCATATAGTGTGGAAACGCTGCTAACTAATCTTGTGGACAGTATCCTCTCCGAAATGGATAAAGGTAACATTACTTTTCTTGTGCTACTTGATATGTCAAGTGCTTTCGACACTATTGACCACACAATACTTGTTAAGAGACTACAGTCTCTTAGGGTAACAGGCACTGCGCTGCGGTGGTTTTCGTCATACATTCATAAAAGAACCCAGTATGTCTCTGATAATAACTCTAAATCTGACAAAAAAATTATCTTCCATATGGTGTGCCACAAGGGTCTGTTGGTGGCCCGTTAATGTTCTCTGTTTACCTTGAGCCAATTAGTACAATTATTAAAAAGCATAATATAAAATATCATTGTTACGCTGATGACATTCAGCTTTTCATTTCTGTACATCCTTCCTCAGATGCAATCGCTGATGCTAAGAGAACTTTAGAAGCCTGTATTCATGACATGAAAGGCTGGATGGATTCCAACAGTCTTAAAATAAATGAAAATAAAACCGAGTTTATCATTTTGGGCTCTAAGAATTCTTTACTGAGAGCAAATCATACTCATTTGAGCTTGCATGTAGGTGACAAAGTTCTAAAGCCAGCCTCAAAGGTCCGTAACCTCGGTGTGATATTTGACAATAATATGTCATTTATTGAACATGTATCTAGTATATCAAAGTCTGTGAGATATCAACTGCGGAACCTTGGGTTCATACGAAAATCTCTTACTCAAAAAGCATGTGAACAATTAATCCATGCATTGATCTCATCCCGCTTAGATTTTTGTAATTCTATTCTATTTGGACTCACAAAACAGCAGCAAGACAGACTGCAATCTCTCCAAAATTCCAGTGCAAGACTCCTCACTTTCACACCAAGAATGTATTCTATTACGCCTATATTACGCTCTCTTCACTGGCTACCTGTCCAGAAGAGGGTCCACTTCAAAATTATGCTACTTGTTTATCGGGCTCTCCATGGAATCTCGCCACAATACATTAAAGACTCACTACACTCCTATAATCCAACTCGTTCCTTAAGATCTGGAAGTGATAATTTGCTGCAAATTCCCCGTACCCGTCATTCATGGGGAGACCATGCTTTTTCGCATGCAGCAGCCAAATTATGGAATAAGCTTCCCTCATCACTTCGCTGTATTGCAACATACTCTGCCTTTAAAACTCGTCTAAAGACTTACTTATTTCATCTGTAACCCAGTATTACCTTAAGTTGTATATAATTTTATTTTACTAAATCTATAATTGATATGTTATTTGTATATATATTTGAAATTAATTAGTTATCACATTTTGGTCTCATTGGCTTCCTGTGTGGGGCCTGTTGGCCTCAGATGCTAGAGCTTCTGTGAATAATGTGCTGACTGGGCTAGTCCCTTAAATTGTCAGTGAATTAAGCAGCTGAAGGGCACCAGGCCCCATCAGGCAGAGCTGAGGATTAAAATGGGTTGTAAAAAAATATTGCAAAAAAAAATATCGCAAAATTATTAACTTTACTTGTATCAAAGAGAACTGTTGCTGAGCTAGCGCCATGAGCGTCCCTGGACGGTGTGTGTGCTCTATACGTTTACACTATTATTATTATTACATTCTTTGATTTTTTGAACCACTTGATCATGCATAACCGTCCAGGCTCAATTTTGTCCGTTTCTGGTCTGTTTTAAGGCATTTCTTAATACTTCCTTCCTTCTTCACTTTCCTAGTTCCTACATAGTTATAACAATTTCCCTCTAAAAAGTCCAAGATAAGTTCTTTAATCTGCGACGCATATCCTGACCTTAAAAATGCCATCTTTGCACTACAATTTCAAAAATAATTGCACATAGCCATGCTGAATTTAACGCTCCCATGAAAATGCAAAAAGTAGCGTCCTCTTAAGTTCTGGGCATTGAATTTTGTTTTCTGTGGCCGTATCTCCATTATTTCTTGCCAAACTTGTACCATCTTTTGGATTTAGATACTTGAAGATATGCCATTTCCAGCCAAGTACTAAACTACATACCCTAAAGCTGACCAAATTTGAGAAAATTGCCCTCCAAATTCGCCATTTACAAAAAAAATTCCGAAATACCTTCAACTTGCTCTAAAACTGACGATCCTTATATTTACGTCAATGGAATTTTGCATTCACATGTATCCAAGCACGTGACAATTAAAGTTTGTTAAGATTGGATGGTGTCATAGCAAAAGTATTGCCCAAAATAATTAATTTGTTATGCATTACGTAACAGCCCGTTAAATGCATGCGATAATATCATTGCACGCAGATGCCAATTGTGTCAAACTGACCGTGACCGCAATTAAGTGTTGTTTCAAATGATACCAAATACGTTATGTTATCATAGAAATATTTGAGAAATAATTTAATTGCGTTTAAACAAGGGTCACTATACAAATTCTGCTGAGTTTCCGTCAAGTTATATAACGTATCTAAGACTTCATTTTTAAAACTCCTTTTCGCCCCCTTCTCGCCCTTTTTCCCCCTTAGAATTTGGCAGTAATATTCCGAGTTGAAATCAGTGCGCCTCGCAGCTGGATTTTTTTAAATCGTCAAGGGGGCCAATTATTGAAGACGCCATTTTATACTCTGCATGCATGGATGTGTATGGGCGGCTGTTTGTGTCACAGCACGCTTGGCCATATGCACCAAATGCAAATGCTTTTGGTTTTGCATGCAGTGCTTGCGAGCCCTCTTTAGGACCCTTTCTCTATTCCAATTTCCCTCAAACTTCGTAGGCAAAGTATCGTGCATTCATTGAAGGTCACTAATTTCTTCGTTTTTCGGAATCTCTCATGCGTGACCGTCCAGGTGCCATAACGTCCGTTCCGGGCCGTTTTGGTGGCCTTTCTTTCGCTCTCCCTATCTCAACTACCACAGAAGCTTCAGACTTCTGACAAATTTCTCTGGATAGTCCGAGAAAAGCTCTTTCGTTTGAGACGTAGAAACACGTGCGTCACTGCACGCATATCGTTGTGACACGATTGCATGTCTAGTCTTTATTATCATTATTATACTAGAGTGCTATTTATTTTGGCAGCTGACCTGTAGCCGGGGAATGATAATTTATCTATGTTGTTTTCATTCTGTTATTTGTTTCATTCTTACCAAAAAGGGCCTAATGGGAGACCACCAAATTGGTGATATATGCCGCCCTGTATAAATATCGTAAATAGATAAATAAATTAATAAATATTATATTATTATGGAGACATTTGTCGGTAAGTGTTGACATCTAATAAGGCGGTCTTTTGTTTAAACAGGAAGCCAGTGTAACTGCCGTAGAAAAGAAAGAACAGTCGTGCTTATTTCAAGAACAAAAAACACTTACTGCTCGGTTCTTAGCACGTTGTATACATTGGGCATTGGACAAGCCTAGTAGGGAGTTATTTTCTTCTTCTTTTACACTAATCTGAATCTATAGGTTACTGATACTCGCACTAATTACATTTCAAGTTTAACTTTATGAATACAAAAAGTATGTTATAACACAATGAATCAGAGATTAAAAGGAGAAAAACGATTGTTTGACTAGATCAATACATCTTTTAACTACTCATACAAAACATATTTGTTCTATTTTGAGCTTTCCGCCTGTTCATATAACATGACATCAATATGAAGATCAGTTATTGGCTCCGAAAACGCAACTTCATTTCGCGGGCGCATGGCTATCACTCGTTAATTAGGCTTATGTCCAAAGTTTGAGTTTGAGTTTAAGTTTTATTGATTTCACATTTCACATGCAGAAATAAAACAGATAACAAAATATACATAAAAGACATATTGTTTCATAATTTAAATACAATGATTATATTAAATAACAAGGTAATCATCACATTTGTTTGACAACTTATATCATTTAAAGGAAACCCAGACAAAAGAATAAAGTGAAATGTGCAGGAACCTATAGAAAAGCAGAGCTTGTAAAAACAAAAGGTTCCTGGGCGTCTTGAAAAATAACAGGGACAGAAAATGTAGAGAGTAGAGAGTGGTACACAACTAAAATTAAAATTAAAATTAAGACGGCAGTAATTTTACAAATAGTTGTTTGCGAGTTCAATACAATACAATACAGAACAAAGAAAGAAAAAGAAATACATTAACACGAAGAGTAGTAACGAGCCAGTAAATAGCAGAGAATGCACCTATTTCTACCATACATGTTTGAACCACCTGAAAGTTTACAAAAACCGAAGAAATCATAAATTATTCATTCCTTTCCCGTTAAAATCCACTTAAATGTCACACAGGCAAAAAAACGCAAAAAAAAAAGCAAACGAATTGTAAAATGAAGTGGTTGTTTAATAATCAGTAATGCTCCCGGCGAGAGTATGAAAGAGCACGTCTCTATAGAGTAGATTTTCCGACCTTCCATTTTCCATCTCGGAAATAATTATGAACGACAGTGCATATATATTGCATGCATTCTCTTAAGCATGTCAAATACTGGGTTTATTTTGGTATTTATTAGCAAATTAGCTCCGGGTTTGGTAGAAAGAAAAATGAGGGACGGCTTGCGGTCCCCTCAACTGATCATACTGGACAATCAAAATATTTGTCTGCAGTTTTTTTCTTGGGCAGACTTTTTACACTTTGAACAGCGTCAACTTGATTCTTATTAATTCTGTAGGTTCCCTGATTTCCCTGCAAGGTAGGCTGTGACTGATGGTCTGTAAAATTGAACTCAAAGCAAACATCGCATCTGAACAAAATATTTCTTACTTGCCATGGACTCACAGACAATGAAAATGGAGGACACAAACAACGATACCTCATTTTATAGTTCGACCGACGGAACCAAGTTACCTTTATATGTACTTGTTTCTTATGCCTTTGTTATTGGTGTAACTGCTGTGTTTTCTTTCTGTCTCAACATGTTACAGTTTATTGTCGTTCGCTCGTATCGTGAATTGGCAACGTCCAGTAGAATCATTTTCAAGACACATGCTATCTTCGATATACTTTTGTCCATAGCCTACGGATTTACAGTACCACTAATCGTCGGTGGTTCCTGGGATTCGAAGGGTATTTACTAAGCGGCGGGTTTCTGTCATTGTTCTCAGCCTGTACCATCTCGCTGTATGCCCAACAAAACTTAGACCGTCTACTATCCATCGTGATTCCGTATAGATACATTGCCTTTGTGACAGATTTCAAAATATGGATGTGGACAGTTATCAACATACTATTGGCGACGGTGATGTTCTGTGTTGGTATGCTTGCTGATGACGTTTCCAATTTCTCAAAATCCTTGTGAGGACATCTGCCGGCATATGCCTGCTGGAGCAGATATCGTTAACTGAATCACAGAAAGGCTTCGGTGTGATTTTTCTTTCCATGATGACTCCAAACATACTTTTGATATACGTGTACACATGGCTTATGGTGGTAACTTACAGACACGCACAGAAAATACATGCTCAGGAAATGATAGGGGCTCGACCCCTGAACAACAATCAAGGTATCCTAGCGAAGGTTGGGTCACTGAAGAGGGCGTTTCGTATGGTTCTTGTGACAGCCGGATGGTACGTTTTGACAGTGGTTCCAATAGCACTTTGGCAGGTGCTGGAGAACAACCAGCGCATTGTCCATTTTTCGATGCAAATGTTTGCATTGTGGATGTTTCTTTGTCAAACCTTTGGTAATTTCCTAAGTCTGTATGTGTTAAAGGAATCCTACAGACTCGAAGTAAAGAACAAAATAGTAAATATGAAAGGTGTATTCGCATGTGAAGGTAACAATAATGTATAAATTAAATTCATATAATTAATTTGTTGCGCAAATAGATCGTTTTGTCGCGAGGGAGAGAAAGAAAAAAGACATACTCTACAATAATTGAAGCAAACAAATATTTGTAGTTAAGCATTTTCAACTTCTATTTGAAATACAACCTTTTGGTTGCAAAATAAATTCGTAATGAATAAAGATTGTATGGGATGTGCTTGAATAACATTTTACTCCACCGCTCTC
The DNA here is from genome assembly GCA_003118195.1 of Hemicentrotus pulcherrimus. Classification (NCBI taxonomy): domain Eukaryota; kingdom Metazoa; phylum Echinodermata; class Echinoidea; order Camarodonta; family Strongylocentrotidae; genus Hemicentrotus; species Hemicentrotus pulcherrimus. The sequence goes on from BEXV01001663.1 coordinate 73,262, forward strand.
TCTCTCTCTCTCTCAGACACAGACACAAGCCTACGAGGCCCGCGTGAATACAAATTATTTAAACATGGTTATAGAATTTGAATAACAATTGGCATGAAAACAGTTTCTTAACAGCAATTATTTTTAACATATAAAAAAAGCATTATCATGTTTTTCAAATTTAGCATAGATGGGTCCTAAATTGAGCAAAAATATTTTAATATTTTTTAATTTCATGATAGCTGACATTATCGCTTCTTTACTATGCCAACAAGACGCTGTGGTTTTGAATGCTGTCTATTATTAAACTTACTATCCCATAATAATTTATTAAAGAAATGTTTACTCGTGCAATTGCCCGGGAGTTTGTTGGCAGCTACTAAATTCATCATAAACCTTTAATTACTGTGATTATCAAGTGTACCTCAAAAAAAACTTTCATTCTGATCGAAGACAGCATGTCATCCATAAAGACATAATTATCAGTTCGGTCATATGAACTCGCGTTATCGAAAATAAGACGAAAGGGAAAACTGTCACTCAGCGTTACGGTCGTTTTAAAGTTCATTATGAACTAGCGTGTCATCGGTGGTTGGATGGCTATTTCTCCTCCGTTCATACTTCATTAACATTTCACCTCATTTGCATTATCGTGATTATTTTCGTGTTCCTTCAAATCGGAAGGATTTTAGCGGATTAGTCACCGATAGTTCGTGTTGAGTTGATAAACATCTGCCGCGCCTATCATTCTGTGCAGAAAGGACGGGTGGTTAAAATGAATATGCTGCGGATGTCTTTACGATCCTTGAATGAGTACTCAACCTTCTGTGATGACTAGAATACGTCAAGCTTAGGTTTGTGATCAGATGAATAAACATTTATCTCTCATCTCATCATTTCTCATAGCTAATTCGCTCCCGAAATCTACCGTGAAAATTATTTTTTCTCCATGAAATATATAACTTTAAGATCATATATTGAGGAGTCACTTTAACATAATGGCAGTAAATGAATCCTTGGGTAACAATACATCCTTTATATCCTATACCGATCCAACTGTTCCGCTACATCATGTTGTCATTTATGCCTCCATTATTGGCCTTACATCACTGGCCTCGCTCTGTCTCAACATCGTGCATTTCATGACTATTTCATCAGTAGAAAACATGACGATGACTAGCAGAACCATCTTTAGAGTGCATGCCATTTGTGATATGATATTTGCAGTAACCTATGCATTCATGATTCCCCTGATACTCTTGGACTCCTGGTACCTGCGAGACATATACTGCAACGTAAGCGGTGGTATTTTTACCTTTTTCTCTATGTCCTGCGTCACGCAGACCTACCTACGACACCTGGATCAACTACTATCTATAGTAATGCCATACAGATATACAGCAGCTATAACTAAGGTCAAACTCTGCATCGTTATAGCTAAGTCCTTTGTGACGAATCTACTCCTTTGTTTTGGAAACGTCAGTGGTGTCAAGTTTTCAAAGACATCTACCGGAATCTGCTGGATGACTCAAAATGTAACCCAAATTTCTGCTCTTCTAATCGTTGGAATTGAGGCACCATACATATTCCTTGTATCATTGTACGTCTGGCTCTTGGTCGTAACTTACAGACATGCAAGGAAGATCCATGCCCAGGAGCTCATAGGGGCGCCCCAACTGCAGAATGGCAACAAGGTTATCGGAAAGATCAGGTTAATCAAGAGGGCGCTGCGTATGGCTTTTGTAACGGTCGGCTGGTGTGCCACCACCTGGTGGCCCTTCCAGATTTGGTTGGTGGTGAACACAATGAATGTCAATATCCATTATGGAGTAACAATGTTTGTATTCTGGATGCTCCTGTGTCAGACCTTCGGGAATCCTATTATTCTATCGTTTAAGCAATCCTACAGAAATGCTATGATGAAAAAGGTGAGACCAATGATAGTTGTATTGCAGTGCAAGAGGCAAACCTTATTAGCTTGCAAATAATGCCTGCACTCAGAGTGCTTAAGGCCTACAAATTACTTGTTACAGAAGAAGATAAAATGTGGTAAATATGTGGAGTATGAAGTCGTTGTCAAGCTAATCATGTAATATACACGAATAGCAAAAGTGGTCACATCGAAATAATTGAATAAGAAAACTGTCCGTCATAGACTGAAATATACCTATTTTAGAATATTGGATTGAAAAAAGAATGTCGTATTGATGATGTTCAGTTGTATAATTCATTGAATCCCAAATCTTCAAGTAGCGTTTAGAATGCAACATTATTGATAGAAAAATGTGGATGATAAGGAACAAATCATGAATAGTTCTACTAGATTAGTTCTACTAGACTTAGACATTACCGGATCATGTTTATTTGTTTCTTGATGTTTCTTTGGTTGAGCACTCTGAATCAGTCAGAACTCTAAGACTTGTCTCTTCTTTGACCATGTCTCAAGAGGTTACCTCACTGTGTAAGTCATTACATTTTTATCTGTATAGCATATCTAGGGTCAGAAAGCTGTTAAGTGATAAGGCATGCCACCATGCTATTCGTTCTCTTGTTTAAAGCCGTCTTGATAATGGCAATTTTCTCTTGATTAATATTAATGTTTCAGATATTGATAGACTTCAACAAATCAAGAATTGGGCAGCCCATATTGTCTCAAAAGCAAGACAATATGATCATGTGTCTCCTATGTTTAATCAACCACACTGGTTAACTGTTCCCAAGAGAATAATGTATTCAGTTACACTATTTGTTTATAAATCGATGTATAACCATATCCCATCCTTTATTTCTAGTCTGTTTTGTCCCATCCAGCAATTAAGATGTACATTGCACTTAAGGTCAGACCGTCATCAGATCCTCTTCTCCTGCAAATTCCCCTCATCAATTCGAAGAAGGGTCAATATATAACCTTTTCTGGTCTCACTATATGGAATTGTCTCCCACTAAGCATTCGTTCCTACTCCTCAGTCGAATCATTCAAAAGAAATCTCAAGACTTATTTGTTTTCTTTGTGATCGTTTGTTTAAGGCCTTGTGTGGAGTAATGTACAGTATGAACCAGGCTTGGTTTATGTGCTGCACGGCTTTTCGAATAACTTTACACAGCTGTATTCAACAGATTTACAGTGTATGCGCTTGGACAGCAAAATCATTATTTTTTTTATTAACTTTCTTTAAGCGCTTTGAGCATGTTTAAGCAAATGTGCTATATAAATATCAATATGTATGTGTATATATGAAAGTGTAGTTTTGAAGAAAACAAAATGAAGAGAAATATATGAATCAATAAATCAAACAAGAATATAAAAGTAAATGTATATTTCTTGCTTTATTCTACACAAACTTGAAATGAGAGAATACTACCCCTGGCACAAACAACAATTTTATGATGCATTTTATAATAACTGGTTAAACAGTAATAATAGTACTAATATCATCAATAATAATTATGTCATTATTTATAATGATGATAATAATAACAATGTTATAAAAACTGATGAATTTAACAATGGTAATCTAACTTCAACAAAGAATTTTTTCTTTCTAATTAAGCCCTATTAATTATCATAGCAATTTTTTTCCTGAGAGCCCTAAAATCATTTAACAGCAACAATTGCCATGTATCAATCAACACCTGGGTGGAGAGTGGCACAGTGACAGTGGGGGTAATTACCATGCCAAGTGACGTTAGCGACGGTCTGGGATTCGAGTTCCAATCAAACGATCCATAATATCCTCCACACCTCCTCACACGTTTACCAATTTATTCCACTCCCTCTTCCAGTTATTTCCCTCCCCTTTGTATTTTTAAACAGTTTGATTGCTTTATTCGCCTCTCTGCTTGACCAATACTTTGCCACACGCGCGACTTTGCACAAAACATAGGCACCGATTGACGGAAGGGCTGCTTTGTGGAAACCGATAGCTTTGCAAAATTATCAATATTTTCGGTCTTGATTACCTCCATAGCAACACCAGCAACCCTTTTTACCAAATAATCTGTCACTGGAAACGATTAAATAATCATGAAGCCTTGGTAATACACCGATCCCATGATGAATACAATGTGTCTTTGGGAAATTATTTGTCACATAAACATTTTCAACAGTGATAGGGGCACGATGAAAATGCTTTCCCTGACCCCTTTTGTTGTTCTCTCAATTTCTCTCTCTCTCTCTCTCTCTCTCTCTCTCTTTCTCTCTATCTCTCTCTTTTCTGAACCCGTTCTTCGTTACAGTCTCTTTGTCTCTATATTATGTCCCTCTATCTCACTCTCTTTCTCCCTTTTACAGTTACCACGGCATAATTCTAATAACAATTTATTTTAACATGACGGGAGATTAAAGCAATAATTATCATTAAACAATTACCTGGGCCCACTAGTGTCCATGTGTTTAGAATAATATTACCTTCTTTTCATTCGAGGTTTATTATTCTGTAGTTGCTGTCAAGCCTCCATTAAGGGCTACCAATCATCAAGAGTATACCATTAATCACTGATATTAGATCGATCAAAAATGAAATGACATGCTCAATTTACTGCATGGTGTGTAAACACAGTACGCCAATAACAATCATATCAAAAAAATGCTACGCTGCCATAATGTAATAGTGTTGTTTTAGATTTTGCACTCAACACAGACAGACATACAAACACTCACACACACAAACACACACACACGTACACACACGCACACACACACACACACACACACACACCACGATACTTACACCCACACACGGCCACGCATCCACACACCACAAATAATGGGGCATTGGAAATAGAGAAGAAGGTTTTATTAAACTCGGTCAATATCTCATTATCAAGATTTTTTTCTTCTTTTCTTCTTTTATCAAGATTTTTTTATTGTTTTCTTCTTTTATCAAGATTTTTCTTCTTCTTTTAATCCTCTTTCGGAGGAATTTTTTTGGGATCATATTCTAGACTTACAGCTATTTACAACAATGTTTATATATAAAACTCATAAAATTGTAACATATCGAATATAGTACAAAACATGAAACTAATCTGACATAATCACTAACTAAACTAAGGCAAATATTGTTTGTATCGAATTTCTTTTTATTACATGTCGTATCAATATATAGGTGCGAATTTATATCTTAAATTCTTTTATCAAATATACAGCACGTATCCTGTGTTTTTCACTTCGAAAACATTCTCCAATATAATTCCTTTAGATATTAATAAAGAAACTAGAGACCGTCCGTAGCTTTAAATATCTGGGAGCTAAAGGTATCGAATGAGGGATCCAAGTTCGAAGTACTCTCCAGGACAGCCCAGACCACAGCTGCAGTGACCAAACTAAAAGTCATTTGGACCAACAAAAACATCGCCATCAGAAGGTCAGACTAGGGCACTCCCTGGTCATATCCATATTTGTGTAAGCATGCCACGTGGACCATAGCAGTTAACACAGTATAGAGATCACATAGCCAACGAGGTAGTGAACACCAGAATTAAAAACGCCATCAGGCCGTATGAAGACCTCCTGACTTCAGTAAAAAGACGCAAACTGAAGTGGTACGGGCACGTCACACGATCATCTGGACTGGTGAAGACTATCCTACAGTGAGCAGTTAAGGGAGTAAGACGAAGAGGCAGACATAGGACACGATGGGAAGACATTATCCAAGAATGGACTGGCCTTGGCTGGAACATTATACGGCGGAAATCTGGGAATCGCGAGGAGTGGAGGAAGCTGGTTGTCAAATACAGTGGTGCCCCAACGGTCGGCCAGACCACGGGATAGATGAGATGAGATGAGAGAAAATAAACTAAGCAAGTTTAAAACAAGATTGACAAGATTCATTTCTCTTCTCTATAGTTCATGACCTATTTAAAGAAATCTTTCTTTCAAAAAGATTCTTAAATCAAACAAAGTATCGATTAATAAGCCCCCTTCACACCAAACTAGTTATCACTACGTTCTCGAAAATGTTGGCAAACGGGCTCAAACTGTTTGCGAACGGGGATGCAGTAAATAACAACTGTTTCGATCTGTTTAAGGACTTCATGGGTGGGCTCGATTAATGTCTATAATACGATTCTAGTTCGTTCATAAACAGCCCTCAATACGACCATCTCGTCTATACCCCGTCCACAGCCAGTTCATATCAACTTCAGATCGGGTCAATTTGATCGGTCCAAGCATTCTTATTAGTTCACAACTTGATAACTAGTTCATTACCCAATCACCCCCGTTTACACACAGTTCAACTCGTCCTCATCTCGTTTAAGTACGTTCGAACGCGCTCCTATCGTATGTGTGCAATCCCGTCCTGGTTCGAGGGCTATACTTACTCAGCGCGTTCTTGAATATTGATGCTTGACCACATCACGTTGGAACATGTTCCTAGTAGGATCGAAGTACGTCAATTTGGTTGGTAGTACGTCCATCTCATTTTAAGTACGTTGTAACTGCGTCTAGTTGCAGGACGGGGAAAATTTGAACAGGCTCATAGTTCTTGAGCACCTTTCTCGTCCAAGCCAGTCCGAGCCCGTCCATGAAGTTCTAAAAAAAGATCGTAAATAGTTGCTGATACGTTCACTCCGTTCGCACACAGTTTGAGCCCGTTTGGCACATTTTCCAGAACATAGTGAGAACTAGTTTGTTGTGATGGGGGCTTAATACACTTGAATGTCTTGATCTGCAAAGTTTCAAGCATTGAAGTTGAACGGGAATGAGGAAGGGCAAGAACGCGCTGGGGTTTTACAACCTTTGAGCCACAACGTGATTTCACCCGATCTGAACTTGAGAAAAGAAAATTGACTGTGATAGGGGAACAGACGAGATGTATGTATTGAGGACTGTTTATGAGCGAACACATTATTTACAAATTCTACACCGAACACAACCAGTTTGACGATTATCTAGGACGGATCCAAAACGTAGTGAGAACAAGTTTTGTGTGATGGGGGCTAAACTCATTAGGTGTATTAAAATAAGCGTTCTAAAAATTAATGCACAGCAGAGCATGTTTATTTGTTCTAACTTCAAATTATAACAGTGGGTGACTGTCATAATAATAATAATAATAATCATAATAGTGGGTTCTTGTATAGCGCTCATGTCAGTCAGATTTGACCCTCCTGGCGCTCCCGATTATTACCCTGGCTTTAGCACGTACGGCTGCCATAAGGCGCTCTAGCATTTCAAGGAATAAATTCCTACCAGGTACCCGCTACATCAATGGAATCACCTGTTAACATTTCCATTGTACTGGATTCCACTGCAGACGGTAAAATATTAACATATAGAATCATATTACGTAACTTCTGCAAACTAAAATTCGAAAAATACACTTTTTAACTTTGCCAGTTTGAAGATGGAAAGTTATTCTTTTTTTTTAAATTGATACAAATGGAATAAACTTCTTTCCAGAAACTGTTTTATCCACATTGCTGACCGTTTTTTTTTCGCGCGTGCTTGTTGTCATATGCGTAGATAGCCTTGCTATGCGATCTCGCATAATTGATCGCTCCATCTAATGCGTACGCGGAAGATGATTCATTGCGTGAGGTCGACCCTGTTCTTCTGGGTGATCGCAAAGTTGGTATTGCTATCCTGCGGTGCTGGCCGATGCAAAAGCTTAGAAACGAAGTCGGCAAGATGAATTTGTCTTGTCTTGCCCATATTGGTTGGTTGGGTGGTTTCATCCTACGTCGTGCTGATGTCTTCGACTGCAGTATGCGAAGAAGCGACAAGCGTTGCTTAGTTGCTACGCAACGACTGTCGGTTTTCCGGAAATTTATTTCTCATATACACAGTCTGTTTAAAACACAATTGACATTTCACCTCGTTTAGGCATGTGAAAATGTGGTGGCCTACGTACAAGCACATGGATCAGGTTGCCTTGGCGACGCGGGAAAACTCAGGTTGCCTGGAGTGATATAAACGGGCAATGTTTCCAAAGACAAGCTTTCTTGGTAAGGCGGTGGTAACAACCCGCCGTACTTGCAAGTGCGTGCTGTCTACGTGCAAAAACGTGAGCAAAATTTAGGTATCCGTACGTGATGAGTAGCACTTTTAGTGCACGAGGAACTGTCACTGCGTTCGGGCTGCGGTTGGCCTACCGATTCACCCCCCAGTGCGTGTGACGTGCGTGCCCGGTACTGCCAACGAGCGCACAACGCACTGAATCCGCGCAATATTAAATTTGTTTCCCACAGTCGCTTGCTCTACGGAAGGCGCACTTAGCACGTGCGTGCTGCGCACGTGATAAGTTCGTCCTCCGTGCTTACTCGCCACTTCCTCAGTTCAACTGTCCAACGAGCATGACGAACTCACGTAGACCGTACCGAGTAAGCACGTGCTCCGCACTTACAACTCACGTTGTGCGCACTGAATTGTGCAGTATATAGTCTATAAGGTGGAATGGGCGGAATCTTGAGGCAGTAGCAGCTGGAACTTCTGGATAACATCGGAATGTCGTCCTTTGTATACCCCGACATCGGGCGGAAAAACACAACCGCTCACGCCCAGGCGTGGATTCCGGGCCACTTACACAGTGCGTGTGACATGCGTTGCTGGCACGGTGGGTTGTGACCAACGCTTAAAGGTTGAAGTGATGGAAAATATGAAGCACACGGTCCCCGTTTAAGAAATTTGTCAGTTGTTCATTTACTCTCAATTTCTGGCAATAAATATCTCCATGGATCTCGTGCTTCATCGCCTGTATAGCTTAATATAATCGCTTCCTCACTATGTAAACAAAACTGCTAAGGCTGTATATTTGTTAAATCGCTTAATTGACCTGAAGCTTTTTGACAGCTAGTTCAAAAATTCATCATAGCACTGCAAATTACTTGGATTATCTAGTATACCTCGGAAAAAAGCGCTTTTGTGTTTGAAGCAGCACGTCATCCACAAGAACATCATCATCAGATTTTTAATATGAACTCGGGTTGCCGTTAGGGAAAAAGAAGAGAGAAAAAAATCTGTCACTAAGTGTTTACAGTCGTTGTAAAGTTCTTTATGACTTGGACTGTTATCGGTTGTTGGATGGCTATTTCTCATCCGTTCACATTACGTTTATCTTTTGCTTTATTCGCATTGTCATGATTATTTTCTTGTTCCTTCATAATGCTATGATTTCTGATGTTATTGATGTTTACTATACTCGATTGGATGAATATCTTCGGCCCCTATCAATTCGTGTAGAAAGGACGGGTAGTGGAATTGATCAACTAAACATGAGATATGCTGCATATGTCTTTACGACGCTTGAATAACGACAGGAACTTCTGTGATAACTAGAATACGTCGAGTTTAGATTTGTGATTAGAGATATAAACATTTTCTCTCCTCTCATCATTTCTCAGAGCTTCGCTTCAAAATTTAAGGTGGAAGTCTTATTTCTCCCTGAAATATATAACTTTAAGACCATATTGAGGAGTCACTTTAACATAATGGCAGTAAATGAATCCTTGGGTAACAATACATCTTTCATATCCTCTACCGATCCAACTGTTCCGCTACATAATGCAGTCATCTATGCATCTATTATTGGCCTCACGTCACTGGCCTCGCTCTGTCTTAACATCGTGCATGTCATGACTATTTCATCAGTAGAAGACATGACGATGCCTAGCAAAACCATATTTAGAGTTCATGCCATTTGTGATATGATGCTTGCAGTAACCTATGGATTCATGATTCCCCTGATACTCTTGGACTCCTGGTACCTGCGAGACATATACTGCAACGTAAGCGGTGGGTTTTTCACCATTTTCTCCTACTACTGCTTCTCACAAACCGGTCTACGACACCTGGATCAACTACTATCTATAGTAATGCCATACAAATATACAGCAGCTCTAACTAAGGTCAAACTATGCATCGTTATAGCTACGTCCTTTGTGACGAATCTACTCCTTTGTTTTGGAAACGTCAGGGGTATCAAGTTTTTAAAGACATCTACCGGAATCTGCTGGATGACTCAAAATGTAAACCAAATTTCTGCTCTTCTAATCGTTGGAATTGAGGCACCATACGTATTCCTTGTATCATTGTACGTCTGGCTCTTGGTCGTAACTTACAGACATGCAAGGAAGATCCATGCCCAGGAGCTCATAGGGGCGCCCCAACTGAAGAATGGCAACAAGGTTATCGGAAAGATCAGGTTAATCAAGAGGGCGCTGCGTATGGCTGCTGTAACGATCGGCTGGTATGCCACCACGTGGGGTCCCGTACAGATTTGGTTGGTTGTGAACACAATGAATGTCAGTATCCATTATGGAGTAACAATGTTTGTATTCTGGATGTTCCTGTGTCAGACCTTTGGAAATCCTATTATTCTATCGTTTAAGCAATCCTACAGGAATGCTATGACGAAAAAGGTGAGACCATTAATAGTTTTACTGCAGTGCAAGAGGCCAAACTAAGCCTGCAAATGATAAATGCAGTAAGACAGCTATAGGCCCCACGATACGATAAAATCATCTTAAAATCTTGGAAGAAATTACTTGTTACAGGATAAGATTTTTGTAATTGCTAAATATGTGGAGTATACAGTTGTTGTCATGATAACCGTGATGTATAACACGAATACCAATGTGAGTCACATGGGAAAGTTTTGAATAAGAAAGCTGTCTGTCAGAGATTAAAATACATACCTTTTTCATAATTTTTGATTTAAAAAATAACATTGTGGGGCTAGAGGTTTGAAAGAAAAAAAAATTGAAGAAAAATCTATAAATTAATCCGTCAAATATGAATATTTGAAAACAAATGTTTTTTTTTTCTGCTTTATTCTACACAGACTTTACATGAAGGAATATGACTCTGAGCACAAATAACAATGCTATAGAACATGACTGTAACAATAGTATAATAGTAATTTATATAATTATAATCATAAATGATAATGACTTTTAGTTACAGTCTCTCTTTCTCTCCCTCCCTTTTACAATTTACCATGTTATAATTCTAATTTAAATTTATTTTCACATGACAGAGGTTTAAATCAATAATAATAATTGAAATAATGGCTGGGCCTGATAGTACGTGTTCATGTGTCTAGAAATATGTCACCATCTTCTTTTTATTAAATCTTTAATATTGTGTAATCTCTGACAATCCTACATTAAGGGTTACAAGTCAAGCACATGCCGTTATATAGTCACTGATATTAGATAGAGCGAAACTGAAATGAGATGCTAAAATCATAGCATAATGAAATAGTCTTGTCTTAGATTTTGCACACAAAACACACCAAACGTACACACGCCCCTACACGCCACACACCCCATCAATAATGAGGTCTGGCGTAATGGAGGAGACGGTTCTAACTCGTTTAATATCTCATCATAATGGTACAAAGCCGGTATCAATCATCCTCGTGAACCAATACAACATAAGACTGAATAATTGATGAAGCGAGCGAAATCAGGCTTTTAGCGATAATATCTAATTGCGGCTGTCACTATATCACTACTCCATCAATCCATCATTCAAAATCTACGCTCAGGGAGGGTATAGGACAAGCGCTTCATATATCTGCCTATTTTATTCGTTTGTTTAAAGCGGAGTCTCTCCGCATTGAAATGGGTTTTCAAGGCAGTAATTAGACCTTTTACATAGTGTAAAGTTTATGAATAAATGGATCTTGTCAATTGATTGCTGATTTTGAACGGTAATTTGGGTATTTTATATTGCCTTTCAGATTATTTGCCATTGTCATAATAAACATGCTCATCTACAGTTGAATTTTTGGTATACATAGTAGGTAACATCGGTGAAAAGGAAAAGAATTATACAGACAAGATACGAAGCCGAGGATTCTCACTATTTAAGCATATTGAAACGTCCTCTTTCGAGCAGTATTATGAACCCACTGCAGGCAAACTTTAGGCCAAATAATGTCACAAGACAGCTTGCAGACGTATGAGCAGACTTGCAGAACCCGCCTTTCCCCTATGCAGATTTTTGATTTTGGATTTTTCTTGGCTGGACAAAATGGAAGTTTGAAATATAATTTCTCTGTAAAAATACTTTATACCGTTCTTGGACGATCGAGCTTGTGTCCTGGTCTGCAATCTCAACTTCTGCTTGAGGACGTTCAAATTTTGAAGGCACACAGCGCAAACGTGAATAGTCCTATCTGTACTTTCTGTAACCGTTTGTTTATTACCGGTAATCAGCCAACACAAACTTACAAGATGGATTTGAACAACTCCTGCAAGAACGTCACAACCCATACTTCTCGCATTGGTGTTTATATTCCTGTATCCGCCGCAGTTATGTATGCCTTCACTATAGGCCTTACCTCAGTAATTTCGATCTTTCTAAACGCTGCACACTTGAGGACTATACGAACCTTTGAGGATTTGCCGATGACCAACAGAATTATCTTCAAGGTTCACGCAATTTGCGACCTAGGTCTGGCAATGAGCTATGGATTCACGATCCCTTTAATCTTGAGTGACTCTTGGAGCTCCAGGGCAGTTTACTGCAACATAAGCAGTTGGTTCACTGCAATGTTTTCTATCTTTATTATAGCCCTGTATGGCCTGCAACATCTAAATCGTCTGCTTTCTATCGTCATGCCTTATAAATATACTGCGTGTATGAGCAATGTAAAAATATGGATTTGTGTTCTCGGGACAATTTTGGTATCTAGCACGATGTTTCTTTCAAATATTTCTAGGATAGGGATATATCAGATGCCTGCAGGAATATGTTATCTGAATCTGAAGCGAGAAGGGCAATTATCGGGACTTGTTTTCATGATATTTGGTGTGCTTGTACCTAGTGCGTTGATCATATTTGTATACGTCTGGCTGTTGACTGTCACCTTCAGACATGCGAAGAAGATTCACGCCCAGGAATTCGCTGGAGCACCCAACCTTCACCAGGGACAAGGTATCTTTGTTAAGATCAAGTCAATAAAGAGAGCGCTGTTCGTAACCATTGTAACAGTTGGATGGTTCGCACTAACAGGGCTTCTCCTAGGTATTTGGTACATCTTAAACTCAAACGTCTCACATCTCCATTATGCTGTAGCAATGATTGCTTGGTGGATGTTTCTGTGCCAAACGTTCGGGAATATGATAGGTTCACTGCTTAAGAAGTCTTACAGAAATTCGCTTATGAACGAAATACAAAATATCATATTGTTTTTGCGATGTAAAACCAGATGAGCGTACAAAATAATGGAGGAGCATTGGCTGTTGTACTTAAACTTAACCTAACCTCTTTACTTAAACTTCGTCTTATTTAAAACAGAAGTACTTCAATTGAGGCATTGTTCTGCAAATAACGACTCAAGTATGTATTTTCAATTTACTTTTCTTTAGAGCATAGAGATGAGAAAGCCTTTTTTTTTCTTCATAGATATGACTCGGTAAACCACAGCAGGAGTTTAAATAACGACGTAAGTGTAATTTTGCTCTACATTCTGTGTCTTATACAACACTGATCTCAGTGAATACACACGGGACCAGGTTCGTTTTGCGAGCAGTTGACATAAATTAACATGATATTAAACACAAACGTCACAGTTAATACTTTATATTTGACCGAGCCTCTTCTTCTTTCTTTCTTCTTCTTTTTTCTTCTCGTTATTCATCTTTCCTTACGTACCTGTCCTCTTTTCTGAATTGTTTTCCTTGCAATTATTCTTTCTCTCTACACAACTTGTGCTAAATTAAGCACTGATCATTGTATTTAATGTATAAATATATATATATATATATATGTGTGTGTGTGTGTGTGTGTGTGTGTTTATGCTGAGAAAAGCACAGAACTCTTCCTTTTGTCAGTTGTTTACGATATGTTCAATAAAATGTTTACTTAAAGATAACCCTCGTGCAATCGTATGCTTTTGTAACTATATTAATTCAAATACCCTTATTTATACACAAACCTATGATCCGGGATCTACATAATACAAGCTTTGCTTTTTAGTAGATCCCCACTTTATTGATTGATCTATATGATTGTATTATCTGTCATAACTATTATCATGTACATTATGTTTTCTATATTGTATGTTTAGTTATAAAAATTACCATTGTTCATTATGTTCAAATTTGTTATTCTTGATAAAGTGAAATTAAATAAACTTAAACTTAAACTTAAAGGTAAAGACCAGTTTCGGAAACGCCCCAATTTCAAGGAATAAAATGAAAGCTCTCATTACCAATCATGTAAAAGAATATGTTTTGACTAATACATGATGATAAAAAACAATTGCCGGGAAACCGCCTACTAATTCATATATTTGGTAAATTTGTTTCTCTCATGGTCTGTGAGAGATATAGGGTAGTTCCATATATATCTTTCTGTGTATAGTGCTTGTAACTTTACGAAGAATGGGCCAAAAATTTCTTATCATTTTGATGATTCCAGAACCTTGCAGATGCTAGCTGCTAGATGATCAACCTTTTCTGATCGATTCCACAACGTTTCTTTCACAATGCAATCGCATGACCATAAATGGTCTTTACCTTTAATCATTTACAAATGAATAAAATATCAAAAAACACTAATGTCTTGACGGTGTGTTGGGTTGTATTGTTGTTTCCTGTAATCATAACGAAAATAAATCAATATTTATTCATGAAGTTAATTCGGCCTCAAAATTTTGAATATTGTAGTTGCATGTAATAGGACTATTTCAGTCCACTGGTCGTTAATTACCTGTCAGCAATATTTTAAGACATACAGGTGTATGTAATTGATAGAAAATTCTGCATGCTGGCAAAAACATGGAACAGGTACAGATATTCATGTATTCTCAAAGAGCAATGGTTGTGTAATAATGTTTTAATTATCCGGTTGACTTGCAAATCATCCAGTATAAAAAAGACCTTTTTCCGATTTTGATAATCACAAATATATCCCATGACATTTACGACTCCTCTACAATATGCACATTATTTGAAGCGTGACGTTTCCATAGGCACTGCGATACAAATTTAAAAAAAAAAACCTCTTGTGATCTGAATTTCGGAAGTGAGGTTGTCGATCAAAATGATGCTGAAATCAGCTCTTAAATCATATGAAGTAATAAATAACATTGATATGTGTATTCTAATAAAATGTCAGCCTATTGACTGATTCAAAATGCCAAGTTGGAGTTATGTCTACTGATTGACTGTGAAATGCGGTACGTGTTTGAAAATCAAATCTATAAACGTGCTAAATGCCAACTGATTAATGTCTTTAAATCCGACTGCTTCCCCATTCGGGAGAAATCACAATATGAACAAAGAAATATAGCAAGTAAGTTCTTTCTTCAAAAAGCAGTTTTGATTAGATAATCAGGTACAAAATTTAAGTCGCCGAGCGGTGTGAGTCTTCAGAGAGTCGGGAAATGCGAAATCATCTGCGATTCCGTACCCGTGACATCCCATGATTAGACCATCTGGAAAAAATAATTCAATGTAGACCACGAAGGCCATTTTGCATGAAACATTTTCCAACTTGGGAGTCACCTACAAAATTATGATCAGCCTTTTTGTCTCGCCTGAGAAAGAAATCGTATTGATTTTTCTTCTCAATCCTTGCTTTCACTGGCTCCTATACACAATCTTCTTTCTTTTTTGTTGTCTTTTTTGTTATCCCATTCTATCCATTTCTCCCTTCAAATCTTTCCTTTCCCCTTCTTTTCATTTTTCTCTGCCCATCACTCTCTACGCTTCTTCCATTTTCCCTTTCTGTATTCAATAACCCCCCCCCCCTACTCCGTCTCTTTGCCTATGAATCTTCACTGTATGATTACATCTCTTCATCACCTTTCTTTCAGTCTCTTTCTTTGCCTCCTTCCTTCATTCTAAACCTCTTCTGAATGATATTACATACATTCTTTTACATTTCATTATCAGCATTAATTTTTTTCCATTGAATTTCATTTAAATGCATTTACATTTTGGTCGACTTAAAAATCTATTAAAGGGATCCGGTAACTTTGTCTTAGATCCTTTAGAAATTATCCTTGATTTAGCTCAAGCTGCAATGATAATTATAAACCTTTAGGTCAATCAGGAATTCCATGACTTTTACAAGCCGATCGCCTGTCTGATTATCACGATATTAATGATTGGTATCACAAATTTTGAGAACCGTTCGCCGAACGGTTTTCATAACACTACAGTCTATTGGGGAAAACAAGTATGGTAAAACCGGTCACTCAAAGATGTTTTCTTTTTTTGAGGCACTTCTTGATCATTTTGAAGCGCGATTTTTTCAGGGCTTCAATATTACACCATATCACAGACACTGGTAACATGTAGGACTGTGTATTACAGATTTAACATTGTTAAACGATCCATTTAATAATATAAAGTAAAGTTGATAACAATTCTTGTATAAATTGAAAATACACTAATAATGAATGTTTCATTTGCAATCACTTTTAAGACGACACAAAATGAGTTTAAAATAGTAAAACTTGCGTAACCCCGTCTGTCAAATACCATGTACTACAGATTAAAATGTCAAATGATAATGAGTACATACAATAACTCTATTTTTTTGACATCCACATTGTTCAATCCCTAACCACTTCACATGTGTTTTTTGTAATCCCAATGAAGCAGATATTACTGATAAATTTCAGATACACTAAAAATCATACATTTGCATGATTTTCCATGTCTTTTAAAAAAGGATTCCGGGATAACAATGCATTTCCCTACAAACAAATATGGGGGGGGAATAAAAGTCAGGTTAAATACAGTACATTTGTTTTAAATTAAAAAAAAGAACTAACCCGAGGCCCATGGTTTGTAACAAATATATTTGGACATTGACTCCAAAAGCGATTTGAGTGTCTGCCTGTAATTATTTTTGATGATCATGTAGGCAAGGGTATTGTTCCAACATCGGGCAGTGGAGAGCCACGCGAAGGGGTAGATATTATTTCCTGTTTTCCTGGAAAGGAACAAGTAGATTTGAAATCCTGCCGTCGGTAACCAGCCTGCAAAAAAGCAAGCATATACTACAAGGCAGACGTAGACTCCTTTCAGCTCATTTGCCTGTCGCTTTTGGCGCAATCCGCAATCGCTGAGGCATTGTATTGTCAACGTCACGTGATGCGTCGAATATCTTCCTTGCGGGTCCCCAATGCGACGCGCCTGAATCCTTGCTGTATGAGCAACGCTGGCCTGCATACCAAGTAACAAGAGAGCTGTGGGGAACATCATGATGCTGTACACGAACACAACATAGGTGACCATGCTCCTTCTTTGAAAGTCCATTATCAGACACATACCAACCCCGCGATAGAGCTGTAGATCGAAAGAAGGGTCCGTTGTTACAAGGTACATGAACGCAACCATCAGTAAACATTGCGCTATAGTCCGTCTTTTAGTCATCCATGAGGGATACTTAATTGAGAGGGTTTTGACAGCTATGTAGCAATCGACTGCAAGAAAGAAAATCAACGCATTTGAGATGCCCAGACTTTTCAACAACGTATATGAACAGAAGAAACAAATTTCAATTCGGAACGGCCATCTGTTTAGATTCGACGCGGGAATGGATGGTATTAAAGAAAGGCCGCTCATGAGATCAGATAAGGACAAAAACAGAAATAAAATCTTTCAGGATTCGCTTTAATATGTTTGTTAGTTTTAAGAGTACGATGATATTGAACACGTTTCCTACGACGGAAAACACACACGATATTAAAGGTAAAGGCCAGTTATGGTCATGCGATTGCATTGTGAAAGAAACGTTGTGGAATCGATCAGAAAAGGTTGATCTAGCATCTGCAAGGTTCTGGAATCATCAACATGATAAGAAATTTGGCCCGTTCTTCGTAAAGTTACAAGCATTATACACAGAAAGATGTATATGGGACTACCCTATATCTCTCACAGACCATGAGAGAAAAGAAATTACCAAATATATGAATTAGTAGGCGGTTTCCCGGCAAATTTGTTATAATCATGTATTAGTCAAAGCATATTCTTTCACATGATTGGTAATGAGAGCTTCCATTTCATTTTTTGAAATTGGGGCGTTTCCCATACTGGTCTTTACCTTTAACATGTACAATGTAACGCAAAATCACAAAGTCCAATTTCACATCCTCTGGCGCCGTTGAGTTGATTTCAGGACATGTTCCCATGATTGCATAGGAAACTGATATAGAGACAATTTTAAGCCATATTCTAGCAATATCTTACAGTCTCTGATTGCCTCACAAAATCAACGTAGGGTGCAAGGAAACATTAGCATAGGATTTTCCATAAAATATGAATTCACGATAACACGTTAAACGTATAATGGCGCAGGAAATCTGTTGGTGACATCTATTTAAGTGCTTACTTGATGGTTTTCCGTATATCATGGAGAGTGAACTCTTAAAAACGGCCGTTGTCATGTCAAATCTCAAGGTAAAGTTTGAATTTATCACGCGACCGGAGATGGTTCGCATAAAAGTACTTTTGTAAGATCGTCGTACCGTTTTCGACTCTTTATCCTTTTCTGAACTCAGTTTCTCCCTCTTTGACGTTACATTAAACTATTAAGAAAGAAGAACGGATTCGTTGAACCGCTCTCGACTCTTCAAACTTCAGTTTTATCCCTCTTTGATGTTTCATTAAACTAATAGATACAGAAAAAAAATCGTTGTACCGTTCTCGACTTTTAATGCTTGTCTAAGTACAGTTCTCCCCCTCTTTGACGTTTCATTGAACTATTAGATACAAAAAACGATTCGTTGTACCTTTTTCGACTTTTAATCCTTGTCTGAACTCAGTTTCTCCTTCATTAACGTTTCATTAAACTATTAGAGAAAATAGACGATTCGTTGTACCGTTCTCGACTCTTGATACTCGTTTGAATTCAGTTTCCTCCCCTTTTGACGTTTCATTACACTTCTAGAGAAGGGAGACGATTCGTTGTATCGTTCACGACTCTAAATCCTTGTCTGAATTTTCAAAAATCTTCTTTGTCTCAGTGCTCCTTTTTCTTCCCACGTCCTCTTACTCTTTTTTGTTTCTTTTTTTTCTCTTTCTCTCTCTCTCTCTCTCTTTCTCTCTTTCTTTTTGTTGTTGGTCGGCGTTTTATTTATTTATTTTTGTAAAAATGTCTTTAAGGGGGAAAATAACGACTATTAGTTGTCGAATCGAATTAAGAGCTATAAAGCCAGAAATTTAATAGCCTGATTTTCAGAACATTTGATTTGATTTGAATTTTATTTCCATATTTCACAAATAAATTTGAACAAGTAATTATACAAACAAACAATACATTCAAAAACGGAATACAATTAAATAAATCATTTGAAGACTTAAGTACAATACAAAATATTACATACTCAACAGTTTGTTTGTAATCAACATAACGTGATATATGGGGGAACCAAAAAGAAGCAATGCTTGTAAAAATATTTGGTTCCCGAATGGTCGGTCGTTTTATGCAGCGCAAAGATTCAATCAGTTTAATTTTGGCCATTGCAAGAAGTTGGTTATTGATGTAGACAATGCTCCCTTTACATTTACCCTTTACAGCTCATTTTATGAATGTTATTACCAAAGAAGAAGAAAGCCAGTCAGTCACTCAATAGTGTCTGACAGTGGGTCTAGCAAGTAAACGGGTTTCCTTGCATAGCTTGAATATTAGGACACTGCTAACGTTTAAATTTCACAGATAGGACATAGATGACAAATTCATAATTCCTGTAAAGTTCTACAGAATTTGATGTTGGCTGCAAAAGGGACATAGTATCTTTAATATCGGAACATTATATATGGCTCAATGTTGGCTCAAATCAGCCTTACAGTATTGGTCATTGGATTTCTATATGATACACTAGATTAACGATGAGAGAGGGCGTCTGATTTCCATGTGTGTCCAGGTAAACGTAGTTCTATGCCGGAATCAAATGAACGTGTCAACATCATCTTGTTATAACGCTAAATAATAATCATTGAATACGAAACCTATGAAAACGCTACACTTTATTAACACCATTGTGTGAGGGCGCTTTAACCTAATGCTTCCAGGCAAACATAAGTTAACAACGCAACCTCTGGCATCACTGATCATTATTTATGTATAATACTCCATAATCGTTGACCAGGCTGTCAAACTAATCAGACTTACACAATAGCCTTTCAAGACGCTTTATTTTCTGTCTGGATGCAATCCCAAAATATCTTGTTTGATTTATTTCATGTACTAAATAGATTTAGATGTCCACATTTTTGTGCTCATTCAAATCAACCAAACATTTTCTTTCTTTCTTAAAATTTATTAACGTTGTCATACTGGGTACTTAACTCTGCCAAGCAATACAAACTAAATCCAGAGAGGAAAATGCATTTAATGAAAGATGCAAAAAAACATCTCTTAGTTTGTATAGCAGATATAAACACACACTATGTAGTCATGAGTTATGGCAGACATTAATCGCTCAAAAGCAAGCTAACTTGTTGCCCCCTCTACTTTATTTGTTTAAAATTAAATACAGACGCCTGTAGTACTTGAAATTAATTTTCTTCAGTGCTCTTCACTTTTTGTCTTGCTCCGTGTAATTTTTGTTGTTTAATCTGTTTTTCTTTTCTAAATATTTCATTTTCATCTCTTCGAGTCATACCATGCTAAAACCATGATAATTCTTGTTTTGAGTCCTGATCACGTAACAAAAACCATGTCGACAGTATCATTAGATGATCAACGTTAATACAATTAAACAATCTAGTAGACCACTAAATCTAGAATAAAGAAACTCGTATGAAGGATATAGAAAAAAAATCCCCTTGATTAAATATTACAGTCAATATGAATATGCATACATATATTATATATATTCAACACAATAATTTATGGAAACAACTAGTCTTCAATGAAATATATTCCCAGGCAGTTATTTAAAACAGTTGAAATGTATCAACCAATTGTCCAAAGTACAACTTTGAAATACATGTACAGAAATTAATGCATATCCAAAGGCAAAAGGCTACAAATAGTCACCAACTACCGACACGTCTAGAACCTGCAGGAAACCAGGGATGTTTCACAAAGATCCAAAGTCAAACTTAACTCTAAGTTGGACTTAAAAGTTAAGGAGAGCCATTTGTAGCCTTAAAATAAAATATATTGAAAATTGAAAATTCAAGTATTTTAGACTTGTTATAAATTCCACATCAAGAACATGTAATATCCTTGATAATATACAAATATAAATGATTTAAATCAACATTTTATGCCATATAAAATAACTTTTACAAAATATTGTCATATATGCTAACGGCTTTCCATAATTGTCCAACTTAGGGATAAGTTCAACTAAGGATCTTGGTGAACCCCCCTCCCCCTCCCTGGTCATCCCGATTCATGATTCCTTACAGAGGTCCAGCTAAAGATTTAAAGAACAGACATTTATAACTATAAAGTGCAAGATCATTAAATCCACTTCTGTTCAGTCTACAGTACTGTATTTGTCTAAATACAAACAGTAAATCAAATCATTTACATCGACTTATAAATTTCTATTAAAGATCAAGTTCTGATAAACAAACATACTGTACTATTTCCTTAGACGAATGTTATTATCCAATGTGAAAACTTGTTCAACTTTTATACAGATAAATATCAAAAACATTTTATACCATGACATGGGCATGGGGGAGTACCTCGGTAGTCTTAACCTCCCATACGTGGAGTGCAGCTATTCCTAAAATTTCTAAAGGCATAAGGACCGTTATTCGCAAGGACCGCTATTCATAATGTGAGGTGCGGGTCGCTATTCAGTTATTTTGCTCTAGCCTATGAGAAATCTTTTGATTCAGATGGTCATTATCTCAGCCAATACCTGTTTTTGTAATTAATGTTTTTATTAGAAAAATCATCAAGAATCGCAATACATACAAAAGATTTACATGATAAGAACATAAAATCTTTAAACAACAACAACAACAAAACAAAAAAAAGCAGAATATCAAGTAAGAAACTTAATATTGTTAAAG
>BEXV01001665.1:13587-24988 GCA_003118195.1 Hemicentrotus pulcherrimus
AATAATGGTCCGTTTTCACTCAAATTTTCAGATTATCTTTAAGTGTACATCTAGCATCGAAGTCACTACCTTAGAACCACTATCTCTCATCTGAACAATGTTACCCAGTCCCTTTAAACACAAATAAAACGGTGGTAAGTTATTGGAAGGGGGAACCCTGATGTAGTGGTCCACCTGCACACCCCCAATCAGTTATACCGGTGGTTACAATGATTCAGTTCACTTTTCGACTCCAATGCACAGGTGACACCAAATTAATAATAGTGATGTAATAATAAAAATAATAATAATGATAATAATAATAATAATTATAATAATTATAATAATGATAATAATAATTATAATAATAATAATAATATCTGAATACGCTAAAGCATATCCAGGAAATACACACAAATTTTTTTGTTTTTTTTTTATGGAGGGTTTTATCATTCAATATGAACCAAGTCTGAATGAAATTTAGAAAGTGTTATTAGGGTGTGATTTAGTTGTTTTTTTTCCAATCCTCCACACCCACACACCCACACACAACCACACGACCACGGTCACAACCATTGCTGTTGAAAAACATACTATCACTGCTCGAACAAAATGTTAATATCCAATCACCATACCATTCAACGTTCGTGACGAAATAAGTTCTTTCAAGTTACATATAATTCAATAAATATTACAAGAACGTTTTAACTATCTAATAACCTTGCATAAAATGAACCACTTAGTCAATTCAAAGAAACATTATGAGAAACATTTACTCTTTTTACTTACGTTCCTACGAATAAACAACGAAGTCAATGTTACAAGTTAGTGTATTACAATGAAAGCTTACCTTTTTACTAAACTTCAACGAAAAGAAACACTATAACCGGAACACTTTAACCATGTAGGTCAATATCTCCAGACCTATATATATTCCAAAAGTACCGAACAGTCGTAATTATGTGAGTAGTGTGAAAACGTGTTAATTCCAATTAAAAGTGATGCGAAACCCATGAATGTTTAGAGTCTTGTGCACGAGTTGATAAAAACCTAGTATGAATAAAAATGGCGGTAATGGTGGAGGGTTAAGATATGTCCTATATATCCCCCGCACCCAAGGCCATAGCCCTCGTGTTGAGTAAGATACTATCGATGCTAGAACTTTGTGAATATTCAATGTACCCTTAAGCGAAAAAACCGCGAAGTGGGCTTGAAGTTAAAGTGAAGAGGCTTATAAATAGATTAGCGTTAGGGAAAGAATGTCTAGGAGATCGACGTAACTGGTACTCAATAATATTATGATAGAAAATTGTCTCATTTCCAAATGTAGGCTTTTTATCGTGGGCATTATTCTAGTTTCTACAATTTAAATACAAACTAGATCTCCTCTTGGAAAATAAATCATCGGATATGAGGGCGAATTGTATAACAGGGTCGGAAAAATTATTTATCGAAAGCAGAAAACATCCTACGACCTAAGAGTTTGGTTAATTCTTCTATAGTGGAAGCCTTTCAGTACTTGCATCTGTTCTCTTGGCTCTTGGGAGTTCACAAGCCCTATTGGGTGGATATAATTTGGAGAATGATTTTATCCACATAAAAATGAAATGAAATGCAAAGTATGACGTTTCATGGACATAGTTATCATGCCTGCCTACCTAATATTTTCTTAATTTTGTATTACTTTCCAACGTTGCCACAATGTTACTCCTCCGAGCAAATTACGACAGGAACCTTTGTTTTTCCAACAATTAGACAGTAAACAGGAATAATCAAAACTAACTGTTAACCAATTTGAAGTTCTCTCTTTTCGGCTTCAGAACTAAACATAATAAGACAAAGAAAAATGCTCCCGGTAAAAAACAAGATATTCGTTTCCAAGAAAGATGAAATAACAAAACACTTTTACATAATTACATACCCCTTAAGCAGGGCTGAGTTTGTTATCCAATAGTTCGATATCTACATTGATATACCTCTTGTATAATACATCTTCTGAAGACAAGAGAAAGAGACGCAGGCGGCATCCTTTTGATGTTTGTAAGTAGCCGGCAGTAGCATATTAACGGGGCAAGGGCGCGATTGAGGAGGGGGGCACCCATCTTCCTCAGAAAATCTATGAGCGGGTCATGTGTCCTTTTCTCGTCATCTTCCCATTCCTCTCTCTCTCTCTCTATTTCTCTTTCTTTCCTCGCTTTTTTCTTGTAATGTATTTTTGATTTGATAATTGATTGGGGTGGGGCACATACACCCCCGTGCCCCTCAAGCTACCCTACCAGTAGCATGAATTCTATCTCGCATAATGCGTAGGAAGTGCATCTCCTTGTTTCACTTTCCTATCACAGAGCAGTGACATAAATCTGCCTCCCTCTGGAAGATAAGGAGTCTTGATCTATAACTATCGTATACTTTCAAAGCTAAGAATATCACTTCGATTCTCAACACAGTGTTATCCTTTTACTTTGTGATTAAAGAATAGCCGGTGAAATGGAGGTTTAATACAGAAAAGGGTTGCGTAACTTGGATAATACTTATATTATATATACACATGATGTATTGTATCATTGAGACTTGTTGTTTTGTTTTACCTGGACGCTGAGAAAGCAGCTCTCTGTCTTCGCCTACAAACTGTATCCGATTAGACGATTGTGACGTTAAAGGTCGCTCTCAGATGTTTATCATCTGGATCATATCTTATCAAAATGTTGTTATTGATTGCAGATACTTGGCAATTGATATCAATTACAACTCTGCATCAACAAGATAGGAGATACGGTTGATATTAATTGCAGATTATTGTTAATAAATCTCAATTTGTTATAAGACGAGACCCTGCTTGATATGCATCTTTGAAAACCCATCACCCAATTATACACACATACCCGCACGCACAAGCATGCACACGCACACACGCATACATACATATACACACGCATACTTTGCGTGCTCATTCCTCTGATTTTACACATGTTCTAAAAATGCTTTCAACTTATCAATTACACGTAGTCTTTAAATATTCACTGCTTCGGTGAGAGTTAATTTTTCGTCGGTGAAAGAATTCAAGTTCACATTTGACACTTCATCTCCGTTGTTCGTCTTTCTGCACAGTCGCCCGTTAGTCACACATGCAATTCTGCACAAAGCAAAAGGACAAATCTGACGGAACGTTTGCTTTGTGGAAGTGCAACACAATTACTTTGTAAAATTACACATTTCCGTTCCTGATTACCTCTATGATCACAGTAACAACCCTTTTAACACCGGTATAGATTATTATTTTACACTAGAAATAGTAATCTTGAAACCATTTTATCCCATGATAAAGACAATGTTGCACAGGAAGTTAGTGTGAAAAATAAGGTTTTAAATACAGAAAATATTCCAGGTGTAGCAAATTACATTCAAATTATGTACCCGGAAGAATCTAATAAAGTTTCAGGGGACAAAAGAAGCCAATAAATATCACTTCTAAACCGGATTTCAAAGAGTCGATTTCTTCCCGTAACACGATACTCCAGTCATATTTTGGGGCGCCAATTTACCTATGTATCCGGCCAGATCCAACAGTATAAGCCGCCTGCTGAAGGTCAGTCAGAACAGCACTTAAGCCTACATGAGAACGCGCATCCCATTGGCTGGAATTTGTTTGTGGGTATTGCCGGAACTATAGAACTAATGAGGAAGGGGGGCTGTAACTTATTCACAGGGTGCGAGAACTGCGGTATATCGGTGAAGGTTTTTATCTTATATAAACGGTTCCGGTTCGATCTTAGCTCGGTGCTCACACCGTTGGACAAGGCCTTTTGCCGACATTGCCCCTCTCGACCCTCATATCGTAATGGTCACCTGGCAATGCTAATGGTAGTAGTAGTAGTATTTATGTGTGGTTATGCTGCCTGGATAAATAAGACAAAATCATAATTACAATGATTACAATGAATAATCGGACGGGTCACACTGAATTCCAATCAAGTGCCCAGGTAGGCATTATGTAGTACTACTAGAGTACAAGACATGTTTCTATAAATAGCATCAGAGTAATGTAGCTAAAATACTCATTTGCATCCATCTTCATACAGTACCGGATGAATCAGGTAGGGTTAGGGGTAGGGTTAAGGTAAAGGCTAGGTGCGGGGGTTCAGGGTATTAAGAAGGCGGACTTCAAATTACATTTTCTTAAAAAGTGGGAATAATTCATGCTAATAATGAGAAAAACCTGTTGAATGACAATATTTATAGATTTTCCCATCCTGTATTTGGAGTGAATTTCCAACTATGGATTGCCCTTAATTGAAAACGAGTCATGCATGGAGAGAAATCAAAATAGGTGAAATAAAAGCTAAGGCTATTGAAAAAAAAAAAATCAAGCGACAGCTTAATTCAATACTTTCAAGCAAGTAATTGTGAGTCATGTAAAGCATTTTCACGGCAAAAAGAATGTCGTTGGGTTGTTTAGCTGGCAATTGTTAGGCTTTATAAAAATGTAAGAAAGTTGCATGAAAATAACTCGATTCGGTTCGAAGTGAAATATGACGTCATTGTATACGCTCCTACATTTTCACGAATACAAGATGACTTTGCTTGAGTAATATCCGCCTTTGACATCACGTGGCAGTGCCACTAATCCCAAAACGCCTCTCTACCCTGCAGCCATCGGGTATCAGGTTTCTGGCATCCTGAAGCAAATCATCAAAACCCGAAGCGTGTGGACACAAACTTCCATTAGGTAGTATACAGTGATTACAAATGTGTCGCCATTTAATGTGTTAGTTTGTTAGTCATAATGAATAATATGTATGTGAATCAATAAGTGCTATTGGTAGCATTCAATTTCAAATGTAGATTACTAAAGGCAACCTTTTTTTTGTACGTAGGGTCTGGCATATAATGTATTTCATAGGGTTTACTGGAGTTTCTGTCAACATGTACATTCATATTCATCCCGAAAAATCTCTCTCTGATATTATTTTAATAATAATAATAATAATAATAACAAGTAGATTATTTTATAGCGAATAGTACTAAAAAAAGGTCTCTATTTGCTTTACAAGGAAGGTAGAATCTAAAGATTTGATTACAATTTCAATTCGTGAGATGTTTATTGAGACATAATATACTACAAATAGGTGGGAAAATACACAGTATACACAAAAATAAGGAAATAATAAACACATTATCAAATTAGAGTATTATGGAGTTGACTGGCGCGTTAGTCAGGTGATGTAAGACTCTCTTTTTTAGAGCTATGACAATATTGGGAAGTAACATTTTACATCACTAGTCAGTAATCTGTATGTTATAAATTTCTTGGCTATATTTTCAACTAAATAATGTGTATTCTATATTAAGCCCACCATACATAGGCAAAACATGTTAAAGGCCATGAGAAAGTTTTTCCTGACAGAGGAGAAAGGAATCAGGAATGAATTGATAATTGCATGACTATATCACAAAATTTAACATTTGATATCGGTCGATTCAATTTAAAGATGAAGTTGAGTAGTGGTCATGCGATTGCATTGTGAAAAAAACGGTGTGGAATCGACCAGAAAAGGTTGATCACCTAGCATATAAGAATTTGTGTGTATTGAAAGGTTCTGGAATCATCAAAATGATAAGAAATTTGGTAAAGTTGCAAACACTGTACACAGAAAGCTGTATATGGGACTACTCGAACACGTGGCGAAAAAAACCTCCCCCCCGAGTTTTACGATAAACATGACATATTTGGAATATGAAGGCATTTGAAGAGCCATGATTTTCTGGGAACATGTCTTATCTGATGTTCTTCCACACTTGCATTATAACAAATGATAAAGTTCACGAATTATTTTTCACCTCTTCCCAGAAATCAACCTTCTCTTTAAATTAATTATTATATTCTGTTCTCGTTATATCGAACAGCGTATTAAGCGGGATGTGGTATATCTGACATTTTAGAATGAATATGAAAATTCATTCGGAAATGATAAAAATTATTGTTTAATCTTGCGCGTGAGTCAAACGTCGTAGAATAATACATACGATGTCAATCACGTTAATACTCTTCATGTCACCATAGCTTGAAGGTAGCTTAGCCCACATACCCCCGTTTTAAGAAAATGCTTAAATAGGAATTACGCCTTGATCGTTATGAAAGAGATTCCCAGACCCGATGCACTCAATACTTCTTGTGCCAGACCACGCTCTAGTTCAAGACATTGTGAACACAAAACGCCTGCAACGCAACTTATGCTTTCTATGTTTCTTTCTATCTTTCTACTTGTATCCCTTTTTTACTCTGTCTCTATGTGTCTCTCTCTCCATTCCCCATCCCTTTTTTTCTCTTCTCTTTATCATACATTATGAAGACAAATCGCCTGCTATGCATCTCTCTTTATCTCTCCCTCTCCCTTTCATTCCCTTATCCTCTCCCTCTCAATCTTTCTTTCTGTCCCTAAGTCACTGTGTATAGCAATGATGGCACACTTATCCGTCTCCAGATCCCCTCCCCCCCCCTCTCTCTCTCTCTCTCTCTTTAACCCGCATTGTCTTTGGCTCTCCCTCTCTTTCTCTCACTCTCTTGCTCTCTCTTACGTCGGTATTTTGATGCAACTTTTGGAAAGATGTAAAATCATTCTTCTCCATCCGTCACATGCCTTAATTTCATTTAGACCGCGTCCATTTATTAAGCGGATGATCCTCCACCCACATATGATCATCGCCATCATCATCATCATCTTCATCACCATCATCATCATCATCATCACCATCATCATCATCGTCATCATCATCATCGTCATCTTGTTCATCATCATCACCATGACAACATGATAGTTAACGCATCCGCCTTGGCCTGATAAAACATCTTCGCAAGTAGAGCAAGTATCATCATTGACATTTACACGTGTGTGTGATTACAGAGTGCGACGTTAGACACCCATACTGCGTTACCAACGTACCACATTACAAAAACCGATGTGCGCGTCCGGAATGTGATCATATCTCACTGTGATCGCATCTAACATTCTTGGTAACATGGACAGATTTCCGTAGAGAGAAAGGATAGTTTACCACAACATGATATACCGTCATTCATTTCCTTTTCTATTTGGTTTGCCGTTTAATTTATATGTTCTTTCATTGTATTTAGCGACGTCTTCATAAAGTGTTGCAAGATATTTTCGATGGTCCTTATTCATGAATATACAAACATTATACACAAACACACTTCTTTAATGTTCCTAATATGGTTCAACATATTTCTTCTCTCTGCATCGAATGACATTACCGGAATACACCAGAAAAGAGTCCTAACATCTTGATAATATAATATATTTTTTTACCAGAGTAGCCTCATCAGTATTAATATTATTCTTACTGAGGGCCATGCTATCATTTTATTACCCCAGCTGGCTTAAGCCAAGCCATCCTGAAGAGGCGCTCAAGCATGCGAGCATTCTTCCTACCACCATGTACGTATTTACCTCACAAGGGTGGAGTGTGTCGATAGACTAGTTTCTTGCCAAAGGGACTCGAACCGCGAACGTACCTTGTGATCCACAGCCCGGTGACCTATCCACTAGACCACGGCACATCTCTTTTCTCATCCCACCCTCCCTATTCCTTCATTTATTTATTATTATTCCTTTTTAATATAAAATGGGGCACAAACTCCCGTGCGCCCCTGTAGGCACGCCATCGCTCAGTATTATAATCATGGACGTACTAAGAGTAGGTCTATGTTCATATCTACTGAAGACAATACTCTATGTTAGGAGCTAGAGGGGCGTTGCTTTATATACGTTAACAAAGATTTTACACCCTTCTGCCTCCGATCAGACGTATTAATTACTCTGTTATGCAAAATTAGAAATCCGTGTTCTGTCCTGGAAAAAATTCAATTCAATTCAATTCAGCATTTCTTAAATTCCATAATTCCATAATAAAATCTGTATCATCAACATGAAGTAAATAAAAAAAGAAGTACTACTTCTAAATAATTATTATATTTCGGTTGCAGTGATCAGAAAAGCAAAATATTGACAGTAAAAAAATAGGCATTTGGTTGCCGTATGAAAATCCTAGTGGGAAAAAAGCAGGAAAAGTGTTTTTAAAAAATAAGCTATGCAAGTCGTGTTAAATGAGAAGCTACATGATTTGAATAGATATAATGACCACTAAAGAGCAGCATGGTTTGTAAAACAAACATATCCGGCAGTTCGGATTCATTTGAATTTTATTATAGTATCTTTTAAGGTCTTACTCTGCGGCAAATGGGCGTAATCCTATTATCTTTATAGCGAAAAATAAAAACACATTAGGCATATCGGCAGTTATCGGCTTTCTAGATGATTCTCCCAAATGCCTTCTTAGCATGGTTTATGAAACCGAGGTCAAAAACCCCTATATGACAAGAAATAAAATATGCTTTCTATTTTGCAATCGCTGCTACATCCATGTTTACTCGTCGAGCAGACGTTTCCTTTGATTCATTAATAAACAGGCTGCGGAACATATATGGATCCCGGAAGTCCCTCACAGCAAACCATACGACATGATGACATTTTGGGATTTGGAATAATAACTGCGACGTATGATCGCGAAAATGTGTCTTGACATTGGATTTAGAACATTCAATGAAATTGCTACATGGTATATGAAATGAGTCATCTGTTTTTGTTTTGCTTTATGCTAAATTTGGGATATATTCTAAAAGCGGGTTTAGATGTAATGCTGGAGCTTCATCTTTGAATTTCATCCTCTTTGGACAAATTAAGAAAACTCTTCATATAAATGGAGTACCGACGCAAGGCCCAAAATGGGGTCGCTCACGTTTAGGCCTTTTATGTGTTTATGACGTTCTACGACACTGCAAAATTAGCTGAATATGAATTTAGTTTATTGTTGGACAACCTATCTTCGTTGTTAAGTGTTCTCATTGAGTTTAGAAGTAGTTATCACATCCAGGACTTGATAATTTTGAAAATCTCTAAGCTGTCAAACGACGTTTGATTTTTAATGACAACGGCTATTACCAATAGCATACACCGTAATTCGCCTATTGGGATCAGTTTATTACATGAAAACCTTCGAATTTCGCGAGCAAAAGTGAAACTTAACCGTCCATCCAATCGCCAATAGTCTGTCTTTGAACATATTAAACAAGAAATTATATCGATATTCGTCATAACTGCAGGTAATTTACTCGTCATTGTGAAATCTATGCATGTATCAATATACTCTACCCATTTTGCCTGTGCGTGGGTGGAATGTTATGGCCCAAATCAGGTTCATATTAGGAATATCGCAGATTTCCGAAAGATGCGGCAAAATATTTGAAATGTATTATTGTTGTTCATGGTGTTGTTCTTGTTCCTGTCAATTGCCATTCCGTCTTTCTATGTTCATTTTATGTTTTAACTTTACCTAAAATTGAGGGAAAGGTGTTTTTCGTGTTACTATTGAAGTGTTCCTGTTTGTTGATAAAATGAAATCGACTACCGTGATACCGTTTCAAGTGTATTTCCGATGCCGTAATAATATAAGATGAAATCCCTTTGAATGTATTAAACATGCTTTTTTTTTTTGTTAAGTAGAGTAATGTTCTTTTTGTAGGTGCATTTCAAGATGCCATCATTAAAGTACACAACTAGTATCCCGTGTAATTTCGTGAAAATAGGAAAAGAATACTGCACAATAAGTAAATGCCATGATATCATTTTTCATGTTTGTAAATCAAATTATTTTTCTACAGGTGTTGTGGTAAGCAATTTTTTGGAAAGATGAAGTTAAAAAACGGAAAAACGGTGGAGCCGGGCTGGGTGTGTGGAAAGGGCCAGTTGGGGCGTAAAAATCGTGTTGGTGGGAAGGGACTGGGGAGGATTGGGACTGGTCTCTTGTTTCATTTTTAATGTCGTAATTTGTTGGAAAGCTGGCATGGTGGGATCGATGGAGGGATGGGTAGTGGTTTCCATGGACAAGCGGTCGTGGTGCTCATCTATATAACCTAAATGAAAATTTATCATTGTTACCAATGGACGTAATAAAAAAATGATGTTGAAAGTGGTTAATAATGATGAAGCTCATATTATAATTGCACATAATAATGATAATAATAATAATGATAATAATAATAATAATAATAAAAATAATAATACTAATAATAATGATATGATGATGATGATGATGGTAATAATAACAGAGATACTAATAAAAATTATAAAAATAAAATGCATTATTGACACCTGTAAAACTTTCGCCTTTTACATGTATATCAATTTTGATGCATGAATTTATATCTATATATTTTGTTTGTAATTGTTTTCTCTCAATTCAAAATTATCTTATTGAATGTGTCTTTTAGTACGAATGTATATGTTTATATGTATGTAGATATACTATTCAAATTCCACGAATTTCCATAGTTAAATAGACAATAAATACGAAACTTATTAACCTGCTTTTTCTTCTTCTTCTCTGTCTCCTTCTTTTGTGTCTTCTTCTTCTTATTTTCCTTGTCTTCCTCCGCCTCTTTCCTATTCTTCTTCTTTTCTTCTTCATCACCTTCCTTATCTTCTACTCCTACTCCTCCTCCTCCTTCGTCCCCTTCTCCTTCTTCTTCCAATTACCCCCAAGTGCCTGCTTGTAGATACACCGACGATTGTGAGTCAACAGTGACCCGGCAATGTTTAACTCTTGTCAGCAGTGTGCTGCCCCGTAACCCTCGGGTGCTTAACAGAGCGATGTGAGGCGGACCTAAGTCAAATTGAATGTAACGAAAATAGAAAGGCAAGATCAATTGGAATGGCATAGATAGGGAGCACCTGAATGAGTGGTAAATTGAAATTAAACTCCAAAAGGCAATAGACTCTTTTTCAGTATCGCAGGTGGGGAGAGGGTTCTTCCAGTCATGAATATCTACAGAGCAGGTAAAACGTGAATCACAAGCGAAATACAATAAATTCATGATAAGGAAATAAATTTATACTGGCATCAAATTGATATGTCATCTATATTAATATCGATCGTGTAGAGTAAATATCGATTGTCATGCTTGAAGAAAAAATATCCATGAATGTAATTCTTAAAACAAAGGCAAACTACATTTTTAGAAATATATAAAACATCGTAGTAAACTAATAAAATAAATTATAATCCACTTATACACATTTTCCAAACTTTCAAATGAAATTATTCACAGATCGAAAATCAAGTGAAAAGTGTTTATGTGTCGTGGGTGTATCCCGCTGATAAATGCAATTAGATATCGCGCTAGGTATTCAACTGTCAAAGACTGTGCAAAATGCATAAATAATGAAGGCCATTTATAACCGGCAGCACGTCATTCATTAATAAAAGCTATGCAGGTTAACGAGCAAAACGAGAATTAAAGATCCTCTCAAGCAGGTTGT
Source organism: Hemicentrotus pulcherrimus (assembly GCA_003118195.1). Lineage (NCBI taxonomy): Eukaryota > Metazoa > Echinodermata > Echinoidea > Camarodonta > Strongylocentrotidae > Hemicentrotus > Hemicentrotus pulcherrimus. Next base: position 24,960 of record BEXV01001665.1, read on the forward strand.
ATATCATCACGAGCCACCCCCCCCCCCCC
>BEXV01001665.1:31490-45121 GCA_003118195.1 Hemicentrotus pulcherrimus
AAATATATTCAGAAGTGAAAATTAAAATATTTTAGACTTTTTATGAATTCCACATCAAGAACATGAAATCTCCTTGATAATAGAAAATATGGAATATTTGAATCAACATTGTATGCCTTTTAAAATAACTTTTACAAAATGGTTTCATAGATGCTAACGGCTGGCCATAATTTTTAAGTCCAACTTAGAGATAAGTTCAACTTAAGATCTTTGTGAAACATCCCCCTGAAGTCATATGCCGACCCAAGAGGAAGCAACACCCCATTCACGTTGAAGTCCACCCTGAAATTCAGTTTGTTTTAATAGAAGCAGAAAATAAGAGAAACAAGTCAGTGAGAGCTTGAGCAGAAACCTATTTTAAAAAAAAAGGAGAATTATGATATGTTGAAGTTGCGATCAATCAAACACAAATTGACAACTCTGTGACGTATCTTGCGAGCTCCCCTCTCATTTAAACTGAAATAAACAAAACTTCAAACATTTATATTTTCCCTTTAGACAATTTTTAATTATACGTTCACCCTAGATATAATTGAGCTATACAGTTCCTGTATGACACAAATTTATTCCGTCATCAATAACTAAGAAAATGAAAGTTTGTGTTTTTTTTCTGTACAAAGCAATTTGGACAGGAGCTCGAAAGATACGTCACAGAGTTGCCAATTTGGGTTTGATTTATCGCAACTTCAAAATTTCAAACGCTTTTTTTTTTTTCGGGTTTTGCTCAGATTTTCACAGATCCTTATCTCTCATTTTTCTGCTTCTGTTAAAACCTCATCAATATCAAAATGGACTTCCCTTTTATGAAAACAAATATCTTAAGAAAGATATCAAAATGGACTTCTCTTTTAAGGAGACAAATATCTCAACAAAAAAATATAGATTTTTACATCACCAAAATCACGGGCAGTTACGTTTTCATGGCAGACAACTTCACGCTAGAGACAACGGGTAAACTGCAATCACCAAGCTCGAGGGAACAGTGACTTGTCTTTGCCTAAACGAATCTGTCTCCTGTCGATCAACCCAATCGATCCGATCCTCTAATTCGATAGTATCGACTCATGCCGCAGGTGTAGGAGGATATATTATGGGTACTTTCACATTGACAATTTCAATAAGTAAAGGAAAATTAGAGCCTATAACTATAAACGCGAATACTGCATGTTGGTGCGTATTGTATGGACATTCATTACCCCCCTCAACCGTACTTTCTAAGCGAGTGTAAACGTTATGTTAAGGTCAGGTACATTAAATTGAAATGCATTTCATTCTAGAATGGGCGAACAAAACATCACTTCAAGGCGAATAAGGATAGGGACTGGGATGGCATAATAACTACATCTCAAGTAGATGGAGAAACGCACAAAAAGGGGTGTGTCTTCTCTCTTCCATTTTACTGTCCATCGGCCATTCAGTAGGTGTATCTATCCAGCAAGGGTAACTCAAGAATTCCATGGATAAAATTGTAACGGAAGTCCAGATTTGATGACACTTTCGCCATTTACTTAAAATATTTGTCTTTGGAATGCTACCATGACTCGAATGGTTACCAGTTCGGCCATTATTTTAGTTGGTGATGGTTTTTATTTTAAAGATACGCATCATGTAAAAATGCGTATGCCATAGATTTCTTGGGCGGGTAATAAAGGGACCTCTTGCATAATCGTTTGAATGCCCCCAAAAATCAAACACAATCTCATTTGCAACAAATCAGGATTTGTGACTTAATTTTTATAGTTTGATATGTTCCTGTGACTAGAGAATATGAATATAATCGACACAATGGACGCATCGCCGCTGTGGGATTCTAACCGCTAAACCTCAACACCTCTATTATGTTATAATTGTCGATAATATTTCATACTTCTCATCAACTATTGTTACAATCAATTGTCAGATTCATCATTTCCGGCCAGAAAATCTAATTACATTCAATTTAAGGTTTATTATATATCGAATCGAAGATTAGGATACTAATTCACGTGGGACAGCTAGTGCACTAATTGTGTGGGTGGTAGATAAATGCCTGATGGGCATGGCAATTTGTCGCGTCTGTCTGTTTTTCTGAACTAATAAAGACTCTAGAGACTGATTATCATTAAAGACAGTTCCATACCTTATTTTTCTATTTTATTTTTAGATTATATAAAAGCCGTGATTGGTGAAAATAAGGAAAGCTTGAAGTTTCGTCTTAAACTGAAATAGAACAGAGTATCATTTCAAAGCCATTTTATCGTGATAAAGAAATGATGACAACAATTTTTTTTTTTTTTTTTTGAAATCCTATTTCTCTCAGAACTTGTATGCATGAATCTAATATGTTGTTTGAAATACATTTATATATATATATTTGTATGATAACAATTCAAGGCTGGATTTATATAAATGTATCTTTTAGAATGTAAACGGCTAGGACTAGATATCAATCAAGTAAAAACTTGTCAGATGTTTGTTTTTACACAAAGACGATTAGATTTCTATACTTTTGTATCATATCATATTCTGACACTTTTTTTCGAATAGCGAATCCGTTTAATTCTATTTCTGAGATGTATGTATAATGTCTGTATATCGATCACCGTATCTGAGCTACGGCATGATGCACGCATCTGATTAAAGTTGAACATTTAAAACTGCGACAGTTTATTAAAGACAACTGAAACGAACTATGTGTGCATGCTGTAAACTATGGACCGTCAACCAAGGAAACATCTTGAATGGTCTATTACTGAAAGGAATCCTTACGTCAAGCTAGGAGCATTTCATCCCCTTGTATTACGTAATTGGTGGCCAATTGTTGCTTCGCACGCTGTCCATACCAAATTTAATCAGCAAATTGCGTCTGAGCCTTTAATTGATTTCAATTCATATTAAAAGGCTTCGCACTTTTAATTTCGTAAAACGTTTCACATCTTAAGATAGTTTACACACGTCAATAGCATGGTTCAACTGCCGTCGTAGTTCCTTAAATGTATTTATATAATTATGTACATTTATTAAATGTAGATTGTGTAGGTTTGTTGGTGTGTCGTAGTCAAGTGGTGTATACACTTGACTGAAGGTGCAAAGGGCGGCCTCGGTGCGGCACTAACATCCCTTCTGCAATTCCATAATTTCAAATGTGCCACTCTTTTCTCCAAGGTGTTAAATGGATACCGGTAGGAAGGAATTCTTTGAATGCTGTGAATATCAAAATCGGTAGCCCAGAGAGAGCCGATGTGCTCCTGGAGTGCCTTAAAGATAAACTTTAGTACTGGTAATGCGATTGTATTGTGAAAGAAAAGGTGTGAAAGGATCAGAAAAAGTTGATCATGAAGCATGTAAGTATTGGTGTGCACTGCAAGGTTCTGGAGTCATCAAAATCATAATAAATTTGACCGAGTCTCGGTAAAGTAACAAGCACTGTACACAGAAAGCTCTATATGGGAATACACACATTATGTCGGGGTTGGTACTATCTTGATTTCCTTGTCTTTCTATGCTCATTACTCAGCCAGTATACATTTTCTGCCAGAATTGTTTGGCACATATCATTTATTCGTAATCTTGAACATTCAGTCTAAGTTTGGTTTGATTCTGTGAGAATCAATTTTCGTTTTTTTTTTTACCAGAACTGGAGTTTACCTTTAAGCACCTTGCGTGGTAGATATGTGCGCTTTACAAAATATGATCATTATAACTTTTTTTAAGATTTCAAACCATTATCATAATTGAAGACTTGTTGGCTTCTGCAAAGGCCTATCAATCTTCGTGTAATTTTTAAAATTCTGATTTCTTCTATTGTTGTGTTTTTTTAAGGAGGGTTCCTATCAACACCTATAATAGAAAAACGTTGTTTGAATGGTGTCACAGTAGAAAGTTTGAGTCCTATATAAATAATGTTTTTTCTTGTACTGTATAGGCGTAACTGTCCATTCAAATTTCGATCCGAATACAGCATCATAAAATAGAAAAATTGTTTTTAAAACATACACAATAGAGGTGATAATGGGTTTTTTTACGAATAGTACAATGAAATATGAAGATACTGCAAATATTTCATTCTTGTGAATGTGATTCATCTATATCATCACCACCGTCGCAAAAACATGAAACCGTGCCCGGTGTTTGCACTGTGCATTCAACATCCTCTTGACTTGATATACCTCTTATCCCTGTATTTACACGCCCCCGAGAGCCACTTGTCCGCGGAGCGAAGCTGGGCGATGAGACGACTGGGTTCCGCTACGAGTAGAGTTTCCTGGCAGCGCGGACGCAGAAAATGAAAATAAAGACCACTTTCGGAAAAGGGATGCCGCTCCTAAAGTTTCATTCATTCTCAGTTCCAAGTCATAGCACTGAAGATTGTGATTGCATCCCTTTCAAACTTTGTTTGTATATATTTAGAGTAGACATTTATCCCTGAGCCTTCGTAGAAGCGAATATGTTTTATCCATCATAAAGATTATGATATGCATTTTCACTTTCACAAACATTTTCTATGAGGCGTCATGTTCATCGTTCAAGATGCACTTCAACCCATTGTTTACTGGAACCTGGGGGGTGTTTCACAAAGATCCTAAGTCGAACTTAACTCTAAGTTTGATTTAAAAATTATGGAGAGCCATTTTTGGCCTTAAAATAAAATATATTAAAAAGCAAAAAAAGTAATTATGTTAGACTTTTTAAAAATTCCACATCAAGAACGTGAAATCTCTTTGATGATAGAAAATATCAAAATCAACATTTCATGCCTTTTAAAATAATTTTTACAAAATATGTTCATAGATGCTAAAGGCTTTCCATAATTGTTAAGTTCAACCTAGAGATAAGTTCAAGTATGGATCTTTGTGAAACACCCCCCTGGTGGTCCCTAGGGAATAAGTTAATTCAGGAGTCAACGGGTTAAGACTCGTGCGGAAATGACGCAACAAAAACAGCGGCGGTTTTTTTAGGATGACGTAAATTGAAATACGTTTCACGTTTCTGTGTGCTATAATTATATTTAAACGTCTTTGGCTATGACGCATAACTCAGTGAATACGCGCATGGCCTTTAATACTTGCGCGTAGTTCACATTCGTTTTCACATATTTTGTTTTAACGCGTAGATTTTCATGCTGCGGTTAAAGGGCTATACTCTAACCAAAACGGGCTAAAAAAATTTAAAACAAGACATGTAGAATAATTTATTGACGGAGACACTGATTTTTCTTAGAAATCGTCAATAATCCTGGAATCTAGCTTTAAAAATGACGACTCAGAACGCTCAGAAAAAAAGCCCAGGCTCCTCTCCGGTGAAAAGGAGGGTGGTTTAGGCGTTAAAATGTTTTTAAAAGGCAGACAATGAAATTAATTGGGGGAAAAAAAATTAAAAAAAAAAAAAAAAAAAAATAAAAAAACCAAAAAAACATTAAAGAAAATTAAAAAATACAAATTTTGGAAATTACCAAACAGGCAATCCCGCAAATAACGCAAATTTCGCCATCAACCAAGTTGCCCTAATTACCCTTTTTTTGAGGGGCGTATAGCCCAGCAAGCGTAAGAACTGTGTAAATGGATGGTTATTATCATTTGTTTTGTTCAACTAAGAGATTTTCTGAAAAAATCCGAGGCTGGATTAATAAGAAGAGGTGTATTCATGTTTTGAAAAGCTATGTTAGTTGGGTTAGAGTGGCCCTTTAACAGTATCATATCGGAACATACCCCTTCTAATTCTTATTCAGATATTTTACATCAGGGTATTCCTATGATAATGGGCCATTATTTTAATAAATGGTTAGGTGAAAGGCCCGGTCACACCGCCAAAACTTTGGTGGAGCGTTCCTGGAGCGGTGAAAACAAATCATCACCGCTCGTAACCGTTCACCACCGTTTAACAGAAGTTGGCCCCCGTTAAGGCAACGCCGTATACGCTCGGCCACCGCTGATGGTCTCTCCTACTGCTCCGAAAGTTTTGAGCTGCACAAAATATTGCGAGCGGTGAGGAGCGGGCAATTTTCCGCTCCGGCAAAGTTCACCACCGCTCCAACAACGCCCAGTCAAAGTTTGGCACCGCTAGACGCAAGTTCGTGGACGCTTTGGTCCGCTATGCCAACGCAGAAATCTTGAACACTGGACCACCGCTGCTCTTCCGTTTTACGAGCGGACAAGGGATTGCTGGAACGGTGTCGGGCGTTGAAGCAGCTATCCATTGCGGTGATTAACTTTGGTTTGGCGTTGGTATGGAGGTGTCGGAGCGGGACCAACGCTCGCTAACGCTCGCTATCGTTAAACCAACGCTAAAGCAACGCTGGCTTCAGCGGTGCAGCGCTAAGGCAACGCCCGTGTTTTCGATTTGTTTCCCATTTTGTGCGCGGTGACGAGCGTTGTCGAAATTCGGCCCCATCTCCCTACCGTTCAAGGAAAGCTCAAACAAAGTTCGGGCGGTGTGACAGGGCCTTTATGTTTAGGGTTAGGGTTAGATCAGATTTTGGTCCAAATTGGACGGTAGGAATTTGAATAGTGTATGAGAATGTCCACCGGGTGAATGTCGCTAAAACATTTGTCGCCGGGGCATGAATGCCGTTGAACCGTTAAAGTCGCACTCTTATAATGTTCTCGTGTGAAACGTGACACTTTGAGCAGCTGCATAGCTAACCCGTCGACATGATCGTAAAATGATGCAAGATGATAATATTGACTTGGAATATACTCCATAGCTACGTCACGTTTAATTTGAAGTAATCAATTTAAACATACATGTCGTGATAGGCCTACTTCAAAATTTACGTCATTTTCTCAGATCAAATTTTCAGTTAATTATTTTCTCTATATTACACGTGTATTCATCGTTCATATATACTGCTGTGTATCCTATCTTTCCATATATCTCTCTCATCCCCCCCTCTCTCTCTCTCTCTCACTCTCTCTCTCTCTCTATCTCTCTTTCTATCTCTATCTCTCTCTCTTTCTATCTCTCTCTCTCTCTTTCTGTCTTTACATATTTCTATTTATCCATTCCCCTCCCCTCTCTCTCTCTCTCTCTCCGTCTCTTTCCCTCCCTTCTCTCTGCTGCCCTGTCTATCTCTTTCTATTTTCCTCCAGCATGCTCCTTCTCTCTCTCTCTCTCTCTCTCTCTCGCCTTAGCCCTTATTCCTCCCTTTAAAGGATATACCCATCCGCAAGTAGACTGTACATTCTTTTATTTTGAAACCCCCGTTTCTCTTGCAACTTCAAAGTCACCTGTACACACTTAATATTTTTATTATGTTTTAATGATAATATAAGCCTAATAGTCCACTCCAAATGTTATTAAACTGAAACGGAAATTCTTTTTGCCCTATTGATCGTGAGCCCGGCAGCCACTGAGCAGCGCCAGATCGACGTTGCTCTATCCCTTATTGTTGAACGGCAAACGAGGTAGCAACAAATCCCATCTTTTAACGTCTGTATGACGCGGCCGAGGTTTAAACCCACGACCTCCGGGTGTGATGCGGACGCTCTACTGACTGAGCCATTACTACGGCCTCTGGCCTCACTTTTTTGTGAGGCCAATAATTCTACAATTTAAACAGGGTGCATGCATGTATAATTACAGTTATGATTAACATAGCCCATCCTATATCAAATATTTGCTACGTATCAATTTTTCCATTATCGAGTTTCATGGCGGTAAACGTGCACATAGCAAAGTAGTTGATGTATAACCTATTACCATTAAGTGTTTTTTAGAGGGTAATCTATACATGATAACTATCATGAATATTACTTTCATGTTAACCGATTTAACCACCTTATCCCAATCCAATATTAATGAACTTAGTGCGCCTCTGCTACCCACGCTTCTCCGTAAGAAGAATATGAACGCTATGAGGAACCAAGACAAAATTTGTGGTATCATGGTTATAAAAATGGTAACTTTAAAACGGTCCAGACTGCTCTACAGAAAGCGAATTCGCTCAGATAATGAAGAATTTTAAAAACATCCTTGTAGGAAGAAATGGTTATCTTTTATTTGTATTTGTTCTCTCCAATATTCGAACAATTGTTGGTAGTGGGGGCGGGATCTCTTCTTTTTGTTTCATTCGTTTTTTTCCTTATTGTTTCCTAGTTTGTGCTTTATATCATATTGTTTTTATCTCTGTTTTTTATGTGGGGGCGATGGAAAGAGTGCCATTCAAGTTGTCTTGGCAGAGACTTTTTGAAGGTGATCCGTTGTTGGGAATTTAGGCTCGGTATCCGATTATAGAGACATGTTATTCAAATATGTTCTAGTTATTGACTTGTGTTTGGGGCTAAATTCTCACCGCGTTTAAGAAGAGCCTTTGCCGGACAGCATCGAAAAACAGTACAATACGCCATTTATCAGCGATGGTTATTTGCATATTCACATTGTTTTATTGATTTTATGTTTATACAGTGTGAGTCAAAAAAAACTTTACACCTAGAAAAATGCTAATAATTTTAAGAATCATTTATGAAAAGTAAATTATTATACACCATATGAAAGAGTGTTTCATCCCAAATCGTTTGGTACCATTTTGGGTGGTATGTGTTCACGCTTGGATAAATAGGAGGCATTGTTTGCGAGAGTGCAAACATCGACTTGCGCCAAATAATGATGTTTGAATAAAACAATTGGGATTTCGGTATTAATTCGGTCTTTGCAGATCCAAATAACATCCCTACCAAAATTATTCATGTCACACATATCAAAACACACACAGAGTCACACTCAATAAGTCACACAAACACACGCACACACTCGCACATACACACACACGCATACATACACCCACACACACACATAGCAAAATTAGATGCAGACTGACTGAGTCCTTTGGGAGAAACAATTCATTATCATGTTAATGCACCAAACTTTCATTTAATGGCATTATGATTGAATTTTAATTCCATTTTGATATCAATTGGGAAATTTGCAAATTTACAGTAATGTTCATTACGTAATGATGTCTTGGTTCCAAAAAGGTAACCACAACACATATGAAGTTATAAACCGTCTGTTTGTGTGTGTGCGCGTGTGTGTTGGTGGATGTGTTAGTGGGTGTGTTTCATATGTGCGTGTGCGTGTGTGTGTATGTGTGTGTGTGACTTTGCTATTGAAACAAACATCTGCAATGCATCTCATTTCATACATTCAATTCATTCTCTCAATTTAATACTTTGGCGCAATTCGATTTGTGCACTCTCGCAAACAATACCTCCTGTTCATCCAAGCGTGAACACATACCACCCAAAAATGGTACCAAACGATTCAGGATAAAATACTCTTTCACATGATGTATAATACTTCACTGTTCATAAATTATTTTTAAAATTATTAGTAATTTCCTAGGTGTAAAGTTTTTATTGACTCACACTGTACATATTAAAGAACGTACGTCTAAAAGCAGCTGGACGTAACCCTTATGATATTTTCCATGCACGTGTTTTAACACGCGCTACTCTTGTTATGTAACATATGTCTGGTTATTGCCCTCAGTAACATTAGCTTCTTACTGATTTTCCTCTTTTTCATATAAAAAAGAATGGGTCATCCTTGGCAAGAAGCAAAAGAAATGTACTCGATACTTCATAGGTTGCTGTCTTTTTTTTATGTAAATGATTGTTTTCAATGTGATTCGGCAGAACTACTATGGAATGTGGAAATTGAGGAAAACGGTGTCAAACAACTGGACCGAAGGGAGAGATCGGTATGTAATTCAACCTTCTAACAAATGTGCCAATTTCCTCTTGTTAGTATCAACACATTTGCGGTCCTAGAGCCTTGTGATGCATTATGTGATGCAACCGATGGCATTGTCCCATCTTGTATTGACACTTGCAGGAAAAGTAGGGACATGGAAATGTATCTCAACCACTCATACGATGGAAAAGACGTACGAGATAGAAACAAATCTAGCTCAACTTCAATACCCTATTACAATACAATTCTATCCCGTATCAATCATGTTCATATTACGTAATCAGGTAAGTCATTGTAATGTGCACGCATTTCAATAGGTAACGGACAAGCCCACTGAAATGTTCTCATGTTGATTTAGAGAAAGTTTTTGCGAATGTCTGGGGTATATTTCAGGTGGGGGGACATTTAAACAATTTCAAACTACGTAAACAAAAATAGACATAGAGGGCAGCAATAGGGAACTTTGATTTTATTGGTTCGCCCCTTTATTCTCTCATTTCTCACAGATTTTTACAAAGCAATATGATATTATCATATGAAATATTCTAATCAGCAAAGGGAGAGGGTTTAACACGCACTCATGCATATCAAGAGAAGAAGATAATTATATTACTTAGCTGAAGCAAGCAAGTAACTTAGGTTATGTATTTAAATCATAATTGGCCCGACGTGTTTTAAAAATATAAACTAAATGGCAATAAAGTTTAGTCTGTGTGCGCATGTGTGGCAGATAATGTGGTAAAATTGAATACCCAGGGCAGAACCAAAAGTAATTGCTTTGAAAACTTGTTCTTAAGATGTTTATAATCACTTCTTATTAAATTAGGCGAATTACCGATCCCCCTCAAATACGATTATCTGGTACTTAGGACCGATAGTTTGGCTTGAGGTGTCTTCCACGTCAACCCCCGGTCAGCTAACAGAGGCGTGTTTGAGGGTGACAACGACCACAGTATCACAATGTCAGAAAGTGATCGATGGATTCCATAAGCAGACTATTGCCTGGAGCGATAACAACGATCATAGACGATCTACAGGTCACGTGGTTAGACTTAATAACGAGAAAATCGCTATTGGCTATCGGCATGATTCATGACGAACATGGTGATTTCGGTTTAGTACATGACGCCATATGTAAGTATAAACGAATGGGATTGTAAGGTCATTTTCTACATAGGCCAAAGAAAGCCGAAGGAAAAGATTATGCAAGAAGGGAAAGCAGACATCATAGATGTGTGTGAAGATTATTTGGAAAATATATTGCCCAGGTGTGTGCTGCTGCTATTAGACAAAATGTCACTTTTGTGATTAGAGACTCTATACATCTCACTCGGGTAACGCTCTCTTGTGTTAACCTTACCAGTGCAGATTCAGATATTGTCATATTGTCAAATCGCATGAGTGCGTGTGCTTGTGGGCATCTTTTATTTTAAAAAATAACTGCAATAAACAAAGCACTAGTGAGGTGACTTACACTGTGACCTAATATTCTAAATCATTAACGGGACAGAATAAGTCATTATGTACTTAGTATAAGTAAATTAAAACATTTTTTTTATATCGAAATTGGAATTATTAATCCATAGTATTAACGGGATGGAATGAATCATGATTATTCAATTAAATAGAAGCCAATTGCCACGTTTGTATCGAAATTGGATTATTTTATACTGGTGAGTGATAAGTTAATAAACACCGCCCCGCTCCCTTCCACTTTCTCTCTCTCCGTCTCTCTCTCTCAATCTAATACTTTATTCTCTATGCCTGTCTTCGCCAACCATTCTCTTCACCTTTCATCCCCCTACTTCCTTTCACCCAATATCCAAGGAGGATAACTTTATCCGACTTGTCTGAATGATGTAACACTAACTCAGCTCTAAAGCCAAGGGGCTCTGCATTGATATTGGAGTGAAGGCAAGTGACGAGGGAGAGAGGCCCGGACAGATCAGGGCAATTATAGTATTACGTTCCCGTGTCACCGTTGTTTCGAATGTGGTGGTCGTGAACTTGTGTCAATTTTCCACCCGTCACAGCTCGGACATTGAGGTTCACTGTTTCTCCGAGGTTCGGTCATGCAGATTAACTCTTTGGCTACTGAATTATCTAGTTCCCATAGGCTTAATACAGCGACCACTGGGTTTCAGTTGGCAATGGGTTAACTTGTTATATGCCACACAAATAATCCCCAAGTGCCACATCGAATGATGATCCTGAGATAGATGTATTGTTGAACCGTTGTCAGTGAAAGATTAATCTATGACGGTTTTGAAAGTGTGTTCATGTACATGTAGGGAATGTGTAATTTTGCAAACTCATTCCCTTGCACAAAGCCATCTTTCCATCAATAATTAGCACCTATTGTTTTGATTTTGTCCTAAGTCTTTGCAGAAAGGCAAGGAAAACAACCGAAGTGATAACTGCATAAATATTGTGTCAGCATGTATAGGTGTGTAGAATGGTTCCAAACATTGTGGGGGCACTTCCATCATGGGGAGAGCGGCCATGATTTGTATAAGTTTACATGTAACACTCAATTAAAGAATCAACATAAATAACAATAGTAACCTTACCTAGCTTTCTCATAAGAAGTTGCGGAAAACAACAAAAACAGATACAGAGATAAATTCATTACACAAATGCAATTCATTTTAAACATGCTTCATATTAAGCTAATAAGTAGAAACACGACTCAAAAATCATTAAATTTAAGATATATTAAAGGAATACAGTTGCTCTAAATATGCAATACTAACTTCAGGGTAGAAGGGCCACCATGTGAGGAGAGTTTTGAATGGGTATTATCGTTTTATATGCACTTGTTATGGTCTCCTTTCAAATCATTTAATTTCATCACCATTAATTCGATTGGAAGGGGGCGATTACCATGACAATTTGCAGATATTTATATCGCACAGATACAACCGCGTAAAGATATATCTACAATATAAAAGATTCCCCTTGAAGGTTTTTAATATTGTTATCTGAAGTACGCATATGAAGAGGAAAAATACAGAAAATAATGATCTGTAATGATCTATTTGCAATTTAATATTTGATAGGTAGTTAACTTATTCCCTGCCATAGAAACTACTACATCGAGTGGTGGTGGTGGTGGTGGTGGCTGTAATTTGGAAATTTTCCTTGATTTTAGAAAGATTAGGAACATATCGAATATCTTTTTAAGAGATTTTGTTCACGAAATAACGTCAAAGTCTAGCAAGGGGGGAGCTGCTCTTCAATCTTTCATTGATTCAAATGTGTGTACATGTATGTGGTTTTCCCTTTCTGTCTAAACCCTCGAGGCAATGCAGTTCATTTCATGCATATTCAATTAGTGTTAGAATGTAGTCTAGAAAAGGTTACATATACAAAGAATTGGCAATAAAGTCTCCGCCAATATTGTAACCGAAATAACAATGGACACTAGTCTCAAAGCATGCGTGTTCACTATACACTAAAGGCCCTTTCTCACTGAGCGGTGAATGCTTGCGAACGTAGCAAATTTGGGGGTCGTCAGGGTTCGTAAAATGTTGCAAAAGGTTGCAAAAAAGTTTGCTAACAGTTTTTCTTGTCGCAAAAAAAAAAATCTTTTTGATTCGTCAATGCTAGCGACCATGTGACTATACGGTTCCTATGTAAAATCGACCCATTGAGTACCAGGAGTTAGCAAAAGGTCCCCAAAATTCACAAACAATGGCAAAGATTGGCAAATAGTTGCTTATCTTCGCAAACACTTTCGCAAACATTCGCTCAAATGTTGCAAAGGTCGTTAAACATCGCTGTATGTCGCAGAGGTGAACCCTGAAAAGTTGGCGAATCCAGATTCGCAACGTTCGTAAGCATTTGCCATTCAGTGAGATACCACCTTTAAACCTAAAGCCATCGATAGGTGTAAACGCATGTTTTGTACATACACGTCTTGTTTCCTGCGGCGTAGCTACAGACGGGGGGGGGGGGGGGGG
>BEXV01001665.1:49316-62933 GCA_003118195.1 Hemicentrotus pulcherrimus
CGAATAGGCAGTAAATCTCGATCTCAAAACTAACATTTTTGAAAGTTGATTTCTTCGGGCCCAAAACATATTTTGAAGAGGAAATTTGTTGTATTTGATCAGTAAGGCTTTCCCTTCGCAATGATATGAATTTTGCATAAATTCAAAACGCTTCTTGGTGTGACTCCTTTAAAAGCATGATTTCTTACCTGAAATACTGTACAGTGGTAGCTCTCATGCTTAATATTTTGAATAATATGAAAGAAATGGGATAGAACGTAACAAACGTAAAGACAGACGGATAGGTAGATAGAAACATGAGCACAAAGTCGCATTATAATCTCGCACATGGACGTTTGTCATGTGCGTGTCTCTCCATAAGGATAAAGATAAGTGGAAAACTTACCGAGATCATAGGAAATATTAATTTAAACTCAAATATGTCGCTACTCTCACGCCATACACTCTCCTTTTTCCTTCCATTTCCAAGTTTCTCATATGTTTAATTTCAGGCACTTTATTATAAAAGAAGGATGGAAACTGAAACAATAAAAACATCTTTGAGAGGGAAAGATGAGAAGACGGTGTGAGACTTCAGGCTCAGTTTCCATGGTAACGCAACACCACTCAGACTTGCATCTAACCTAAATGCATAGAGACGCGCTGTGTTGTGATTGTGTGTATAGCTAACACTTGTCGCAGATATCGGCGCCGAGTTCAGAAAACAATCTCTCGGGGGATATTTCTTTTGATAAATACAAAAGATCCACTTAATATAATCCGCATGAGTAACAGTGTATATAGCTCTTACGGAAAGAAACAGGTTTTGTCCAGTATCAAATTTCAAAGAGCATGCTTTCGTGATGAGCGTGTATTTTAAGGGCGTTTCGCTTCATTTGAAATTTTGTCTAATTGAATTTGGAAATCCCTCTTTTGATATAAAGCGCCACACTTTTCGCTACGTCAATGTCAGTCTGTCGCATCCCCACTCTCTCCTTCTCTCTCTCTCTCTCTTCCTCGCTCTCCGCTCCGGCATATAATTATGCTCCCTCTCTCTCTCTCTCTCTCTCTCTGTCTCTCTCTCTCTCTTTCATTATTTTCTTTGCTTTTCTCATAACTGTTTTATTTCTGTTAGAGGTGTTTCACTTTTGTTACCTTTAGCTATCATCGCAATTTTGTTCCTTCTCATTATGATCTTGAAGCCAATCTTATAACACGGGCATGCCTTATTTTTGTATTCCCTGATGGATGTACATTGAGGTTATCATAATTATAAAGATTTTTCATACCAAGACTCGCATGAAGTATCACACAGCGCTGGTTTACCTTTTCCAAACTCGACAACCTTCGATGTGGTTTGGTCTTTGTTCCGTTTCATTTCTTCTCCGTGTCATCAGATGTCTTCTTGGATGCGTTTGGCAGCCATTTGTGTCATCTAATTGCCAGAGAAGGAGTTGCATTTACCCAATCAATCTCACCCATTATTGATTTGAACTCGGAGATCTTTCACGCGAGCTTTCGGACCAGCCTTAGGTGAGGCCATTGAAACGAGCATCACCGGCGTCTGACATCTCTATTTCTCTTATTGTTTTCTTCACTTCATGGAAAAGAGACACAAAAGTGCTGGTCGTTAATAGAGGCGTGAGGAGTAGGGCAAGGAGTAAGGGGGTAGCGGGGGCACGAGCTCAACCCCTAATCGAATATTTCAAAGCGGAGAAATGGGGCAGGAGGGGGAGACAAGGAAAGTGGAAGCCGACGTGAAAACAGATGATACGATTCTTTCGCACAACCTCTCCCCAAATAATGACCTTAATCGTACGCATCTAGTAATCCCGGAGCATCCCCACCACCACTACCACTCACAAAATGAGACCCTTGCCTCCTCAACATATCTTTAAAAAAGCCGAGCTACCTGCTTGTTATTTATGCTTCATGTCTGGCCTCTAAACCAAAAATCAATAAGCGATATAGAATGTTTAGTTTGCCTTGATGAAGCGTTGATGTCAGTATAAGGTACAGCATCCTGTTTGGAAATTTAAAGTAAAGAGTAAAAAATTGTGTCAAATAAGATGACTAGCAAGCGCGTTACGATTTTTCCGCTACCAATCTTTGTTTCAATTTTATTTCATACATGAAAATAGACATTCTAGAATCTATAGCTGAACTGGAACAAGAACCATAAAAGAAAAATACAAGCAAGCATCTTCAATGAACACGTATGACAATTTAAAGATACCAAGATATTTTGAAGATGTAGTGTATACATTCTGACTTCTTTGTCGCTCATTTGACGACGAGGTTAGTAACTTTTCGTGATTAAATTGGGTGTTTCTTTGACGCTAGTGATGAAGCAACTAGGGACTCGAACCCCGTCCTTGTGAGCCACAGTCCGGTAACTTATCGCCCAGACCACAGCACTTCAAGATTCAAGATACGAGATTCAAGACTTAACCCTTCGCTTACGGGAACCTGGTGGTCATTGTGTTAAGCTTATTGGATCCATACAATTCAGTAGTCAACGGGTTGAGATTACAGAAATTTGCTTTCCATCGGTGTAACATGTAATATAAAACATAAGACAAAAACATGGTGTCGTGTGCTGAAAGCCAGAAGGGCGTCAAGACCCTATAAAGAAAATGTCTATGAACAGGTACGGTCCACTGGCTTTCAGCACAAAACATAAAAAGACAGTTGACTTATACATAGCAAGAGTTGTAAATACAATTCTGAATCACATCATGAATAAAGTAAAATATGAATATAAATGTGAATATGAAAGTAGAATAGGAGCAGCGTCACAATCGAAATACGAGCAGTGAGAGAAAGTAAAAGAGAGCTCAAGCTCGAAGGATTGCTTCGTACTTGATTTCTAAAGGTGTTGTTAAAATCTCTTATCTTCATGCGGCTGTGCATAATTTGTAATTTCGTTATGTGTTTTCAGCAGTATTAAGCACGTGTCTGTCTCAAAAGAGGAAGAGGGATACTTTCTAATCGCCTCTGAATTCTGAAAAAAAAATAACACAAAATAGACAGATTATCAATTTGGCCGTTGGGCAATGACGTAAGCGACGAAGTACTTTGGGCGTGCAGATCGTTCTTAATAGGCCATTCAAATAATTTCCTTGTGCCAAATTATTTTTATCATGGGATAGATTTACCGAAGGCTAGAGGATCATAGTGTAAGTTTGCAAAGCCATTTTGTTACACAAAGCAATCCTATTGTCAATGGGTGGATATTATTTTGTGTAAAATTTCATATGTGGCAAACCAGCGATCGTTAATAGAGGAGAAGAAGCGACCAAAGTGCTGATAATTTCCCTCCCAAACGGCATGAAGGCAAGTTCCATACACGTTTTGTGTTGCCTTTGAAGTATTCACTGAGCTAACAAGTCTTCATAATAAAATTTGCAGATGATTGAAGTTTGATTATTTTGTTCCACATTTACTTAGAAAACATTCCATATAAAAACGGTGTTAAAATGTGAGGATCCCAAATAAAAAATAAGCTTGTTGTTCAAGATCAGGTTCTTGTGAAGAGTAGCATTTTATAGTCTGATCAATATTCGGTGAAAGTCGAAACGGAAAAATGGTTTAAAAATTGAAAGAAGAACAAAGATCGGAGTAAGGATGGTAATTGGAGTACATGCCACGGATTTGGATCAATTGCATCCTTATTTAGATCTGGAGAGATGCTTCCGAGAAAACGTTACCGCGAGACTACAATGTGACGGTTATGAAATGTAAGATATTTCATCAGGCGAGGCCTCATCAGCTTCAACGCTGCTTTTCCTGAGGGCCCTGCTATCATCATTACCTCAGTGATTGCCAGGTACCCATTTACACCTGGGTGGAGAGTGGCAAATGCGGATATTGTCTTGTTACATTAATTTAGCGTCGCGCTGAGATTCGAACCCTTAATTTTGTTATTAAGAGTCAAGTAAATGAACTACTTTACCAGGACACTTCCACATATCAAATATGCGTCCAAAACTTTTTCATAAGAAACTATCCAACTTCAGTAATATTTTTCCCTTTGATTTGTAATACCAGGTGATTTTAAGCAAGAAAACATCACTAAAGCTGGTCATAACATGTATATGAAATGTGTACTGTTTACAATGCTTAAAACATGTTTAAAAAGGCGCTTTCCCACAAAATGACATTGAACTTTGTAAAAATGTTACAATAATTTTGCACCTATCATCTTTCAATGGTAGACGTATCTCTCCTTCGGCAAACGGAAGTTCCCGGAAAGTTGGCATCAGTGGCGTAAGATATGCATGATATATGAGCTGGTTCCAATGTCTCAGGTCACTAGATGCAACAAATCCAGGTGTTTGAAAAGTAACCGGTTGATATATCTGAAAAAGACAACTGATCGGGGAAAAGGAAAACTAATTGATCGATATTTAAACCGTGCATGACACCTTCGCGTACCCTCGGCCCACTCAATGCTCTACGTAGATTGATTATATGTGATAGCGATCGAAAATGGAAATCAGGTGTGAACGAGGCTACCAAAATCATTGAAAATCTTTCTTACAAAATTGTAATGTTAAATGTTAATGTTTACCAAATGTTAATGTTAATGTTTTATTTAGATAGTTTATTGGTTTTCACAATACTTCATTCTACAAGGAATGTAAACAACATATTGAAAATGATTTTAATATGCATGTACATACAATACCGGTACACACTATTCAGAATATTGTCCATTGAATTTAACTTCAGGCATATGATGGCGGAGCCTATGGAAAAGCAAAGCAGAGTTTGTAAAATAAAAATATACGCTAAAACAAGGAAAGGGAGATAACAGGGATACATGAACCGATACTCTCAATGGACTACAGAAGACAAGGACAGGGGAAGGGAATATAATCTGCAGGTTATTACAACATTATTACAATATTGTTTGTTCTCGATATGAGTATATTGTAAACATAGTTGGCATGGTTATAACGTTATTTACTCATTGTAATGAACAAAAGTATACAGCTTGAATTGGAGACAAGAATAGTCAGGAATCAGGAATGACAATATGTATTCAAATAATAACAATTCAATTTTCTTAATCACAGAATCGAGAGAATTCCAGAACTTAGGACCTGTATATATTAAGATATTTTAAGGTATGTTACGTAGATTTCCATGATGTCGATGCTACATCGGGGATACCTCTGAGAGTACGTTCAGATATACAAAGAACCTGCTTCATTGTTGAAGCAGGCATGATATTCATACCTTAAATGGACAATTCCAAATCAACGTTTTCCTCTAGGAAGTAGCAAAGATTTGCTTATGTCTCAATGGGCCACATGCAGATTATGGTAAACATTTTCATGCTTCTTCGAATGAACGTAAGATAGTTCAGGTTGAAAGGGGAAACCTTGTTAGCATTGAGCATGCTTGACATCACACTCGTGACGGAAAGGCCTAAAGAGGTTAAACTCTCATTTTCAGAATGTGGTTGGGCCCTTGTGACTTGAGGACAAGAGAGGTATATACTTTGAACGGCATCAGGTGAACCAACTAAAAGAGAAGGTTGAGTTCTGGGGAGAGATGAACAATAATGTGTGACTTTTACCATTGTATTTATGCAAGTGTGGAGGAACATCAGAGAAAAAAATCCCTGAAAAGCATGGCTCTTCAAATGCCTTCATGTTCTAGATATGAGAAGTAACAGCTTTAAAGTGATGCCCGATTTTTACGCCACATGTTTGTGTAGTCCCATATTCATCTTTCTGTGTACAGTGCTTGTTACTTAACCAAGACTGGGCCAAATTTCTTTCATGTTTATGTCTTCAGAACCTTGCAGTACACATCAACACGTGTATGTTACATGATCTACTTTTTCTGATCAATTCCAGACCGTTTCTTTTACAATGGAATCGCATAACCAGAACTCACCTTTATCTTTAAGGATGAATGTGAGAAGATATGTTTTCCACCCCATGGGGACATCAGTGCTTATGACAGTATGTATTTCTAGTAGACGGTGATAACCTTATTTTTTCTTACATCAATGTCTCAAAAAAACAACACCCTTCGTCGCCATGTTGTGTCCTTAAAACGTAATTCTGTTTCTCCCTTGTGATTCGTGTTTCGTTTTCATTTCATTTGACCTATTGCGAAATGCCGATTTTTCGTCAAGTTTCTTGTATTTTCTAGTGTCGATTATTTTGTCCTAATAATGTTTCTCATTAGATTGAAATTACAGGACTATCTGTATTTCTTTCAAGTTGTTATTTCCTTATTCCTTCATCTGTTAAAAGATGGTAAACAGGAAACTATTATTAACATGATACACTACTCCATTTTATTCTATTAACCCTTAGCCTGCAATGAGGCTGCACGCACGCTACCTATTGAGTGCCATGTGCGTGCAAGGGCGCTTTCGTAAGAGCAGTTTTTGTTAATGCTCATTCGGCTGTGCTGTGTGTTTTGCACTCATCATTCATAGAACCTTCGCGTTAATCAGATTATCTCCAAAACAACCTGGCACAGTGGGGATTAGCCCTGTGGCACGATAAGAGTTAAAACATTCTCTCTTCCCTTTTATCTACCTTTTTCTCATTCTCTCATTTTTTCTTCCATCCCATTCCTTCTCCACGATTTTTCTTTTTCTTGTCCTTATATCGGGCTACATTCACCATTTCCCAAGGTTATAAAGGGGTGCTTGGTCATTTTTCTATAAAGTTGAGTCGCTTGAAATATGTACATTCTCATATTGTGTTTAAAAAAAAACTTTCAAGGACCTCATAGTAGAACTGTCACCTGAAAATGATTACTCCTCAAATGCGCTTCCTTTCAAAATATGACGTGAGGGAAAAGCTGGATTTTTGGAACAAACTTTCATGCAACATGTATTCAGTTTTCAGAGTCAATTTTATACTTTCGTCATTCTAAAATCTAACAGTATACGCAAATTTTGATGTACTGCATAATCCATTTGCTATCCTATTTGCTTCTAGACAGTCTCATCCGCAAGGTAACTCAATGAAAAAAATCGGCTTCATCCTTTAAAATAAAAACTCAATGAATACTGTAAAAAGGTGGGATTTTTATTTTTAATTGTATTTCGAGAAATATGATATTAAGTGATCTTATTAGGGCGGCGTTAATCAATTCAGCCTGGTCTGTGGTCAAAACAGATGTTATTGAGATGACGAAATACTATATCTTGACCGCTTGACCACCTAAAACGGGTCAATAACATTTGGCCAGGATGGGTGATTGAATTGTCTGTAGAGATATATTCAATTATCTGCAAACGTCATACTGAGAAGGTTGTCGGGGTGTAGCGGTTCCATCACCTGACTTTAGATTGAGAAGTTTAGGGTTCGAATTCAAGAAATGGTACGTCGTTAATCAAAATTTGCCAAATAATAATAATAATAATAATAATAATAGCTAGTTCTTATACAACGCTTTTCAAGACCGAAGGCCCTCTCAAAGCGCTTTACAGATATATATTTTTACCCCGGTCATCTGATTCAGGCTTACCTGCACACAATGTATGCACATTCTCCACTCCCTGGGGAGCATTCCAGCTAGGCGTCATTTTTATGCTTATCTAAGCACATTAACTTTCGCATCCGACCGGGTACCCATTTTACACCTGGGTGGAGAGTGGCAAATGTAGATCAATGTCTTGCCAAAGGACATTAGTGCCGTGGTGAGACTTGAACCGCGGACCTTGTGATCCACAGTCCGCTGACATATCCACTCGTCCACGACACCTCTACAAATCACTGAGTCTTGCTCTGCGATTTTGCTTGTTTCAAGATCGACACGAATCTCGAACGATAGAGACGTTGTGGTTTGAATTGTCGTAGTCGAGTGGTCTAATTACTCGACTGTGAATGCAAGTTCGTGGGTTCGATCCTTGGCACGGCACTATCGTCCTTGAGCAAGGCATGTCATCTACATCGCTTCACTCCACCCAGGTGCTTAATACGCGGTAGGATGCAAACGTCAATGTGGTTGGATAAGCATTTTGTGCGCGCCCGTACAAGGGCGACTGACTGGAACGCTCCACATGGGTGCGGTGGAGAGTGTGTACTGTAAAGTTTAGAATCGGAATAACATTCAGTGACCAGTGTAACGGCACTGTAAGCGCTTTAGTCACGTTCGGTGTAACTGGTAAAGTGCTTTATAAGAACAAGTTAGGCATAAATAGTCAAATTTGACTGAATTGCCTTAAAACCTAATCAAAAAAAAAAAATCAAAAAAAAAATTATTGTCATTTTAAACCGGTGTAAAATCTTTTTGGCAATTCATTTTGCATTCGCCACTTTTCTACCCGGATGTAGATCTGTACCTTTCATAATCATGTTTTAGTGGTACATAATTATTAACACGTCCGCTCCAAACCGTTGGGTGATAACAAGATGCATAAGCTGGATATATATCCTTTTATGATATGAATTCGTCCTCTCTGTTAAATGTGAGTCTCTTCTATTTCCCTTCTCTCTCTCTCTCTCACTCACTTCTCCTCACTACTCCCTTCCAGTGTCCCTCGCTCTGGCCTTCACTCTCTTTCTCTATTTCTCTCTCTTTATTTCTCTCTCTCTCACTCTTTCCGCTCTTTATTTCTTTTCTACGAGGGTTGTATCGAATGCTTTGAAAGGTAGGCATAATGAAAATCGATTCTACAGCAAATATGTGACAGTCAGGTTATAAAGTATTCAGTCAGTTCAATGATATATGTTGTACCCTGAAGCTTTTATACTTTTTACTGCGTTTCAGAGATCGTAGAAATAAGAGTTTCAAATAAACAAGATTAAAGAAAGAGATAGAGTTTATCATTAAATGATATCATACAATGAGATGTCCATTTATATAGCGCAACTACTTTATGAATATAGTCTACTGCGCTTAATACAAACTATTATATTATTACCCCGGATGTAGGTGTTCCGCCATTGTTAGGCGCTCAGGCATTCAATGAATTTCAACATACCGGGTACACATTTACTTCACCTGGGTGAAGAGAGGCAAATATAATGTCTTTCCAAAGGACACTAGTTCCGCGGCTGGATTCTAACTATACTATATAACTATAATAATATGAAATATGCCGCTTATCTTAAGTAGATACTAAACTATTAAAACCAAAACTGAGAAGAAATATATATTTCAAGGATTTAAGTGCCCCTGATAATCCTATTTAGGGAAAGAATTGCACTGAGTAAACTCGAAATGGCCTACTCCATTCACTCAGGTGCCTTCGGGGATATTAAAAATAACGGGGGTGGAGGGAGAAAATAAAACACATGTAAAGCCATCCGGCTAGAACCATTTGATAGAGTTTTCCACTTTACTTAGATAATGCTAAGCTTTGGAGATTGACACTTTATTTAAAAAAAATGGATTTTAATAGATTGCAAGGTGGATGAATTCGGACGTCAAGGTATTTAAATCGTGGTCAACTCTGTCTTTGTACTAATGAAACACATTTATATCATGAATTTATATCATGACAACGATGATTTTAGAAAAGAATTATGCAAGTACATCGTAAAATATATCAGAGGAATAATCTAATTAAAATCTTCTGTCAAATTGTGTTGCAGTAATGTAAAACTTGTTAAAGCATATTATTTTCGCCACACTTATTTTAACCACACTTGCAGAATTTCCGTATTTCTCTTTCCTGATATAGAATCTGAGTCATGTGTCATCTTCTTGATATCTATTTGTTACTTTTGATATGAAATCTTCTTGTCAATGTTTGCTGTTCTCGTAATTTATCTGCCAAAACAAACTTGTCAGAACTATCGCTTCTTTGAGAAAAGCATTTGCTATTTTGCAGCTCTTGCCCTTTTTCTAGACATCTAATCGGCATGTCCTGT
The DNA here is from genome assembly GCA_003118195.1 of Hemicentrotus pulcherrimus. Taxonomy (NCBI): domain Eukaryota; kingdom Metazoa; phylum Echinodermata; class Echinoidea; order Camarodonta; family Strongylocentrotidae; genus Hemicentrotus; species Hemicentrotus pulcherrimus. The sequence goes on from BEXV01001665.1 coordinate 59,153, forward strand.
GTGGAATGCGCATACAAATTTGATAACGCATTTAATATACAGTCTGTTATAAAAATTCGTAGATTGATTTATGATATTCATTTATTATTAATTCGGGTCATACTCCTGGGAGAAGCCATCACCGATGACATCTTTAACCTTCTCCTGAGCACACTTATAAAGTAATAATTCGTTGTGATACATTTGCGATAAAAGTGACCTATGGTCGTGTAATGTAACTGTGAAGGAAACTGCTTGGTAGTTATTGGGACAGATTGCTAATGTAGTAAATTCGAATTAATCGAAGTTATGAGAATTAAAGGGAATTGACGAGTGAATTTTGACGAAAATCACATGAACTGCACAAAAATGGACATGAGGGACTGAACACTTGGTTCGAATTTTTAATCCAGATCTTTCAGTTATTTCTCGTAAGTTTTTTTAATACTAATGAGGGCATTTCACTATAGCATTCTTCCAAACTGTCATACGACGAATGAGAATACTCCCAATATATGTTGTCATCTTCATCAGAACTCAATCTTTTCTTCAAATCATCTCGACTTGCAGTTTCAACCTTAACCGTTTTGTACACAATTACTCACCGGTTTAATTTGATCACGTATTGAATTACAGTAAAGGAGCTCGAATGACTCTTAATGGACCAATATACGCGATACATATCAATAAAATTGTTTGGCAGTGTGGCGCAATCGCACACAAACACACATGCACTCCCATGCACGCACACCCGCCAACATCCACACACAAACACTCACACCCTCCCCCCCTCCCCTATCTCTAATGACTTAATCGTCATGCGCGTTGGTAAAAGTCCTGTTATAAATATAATGCCCAATCTGTGTGTTGTTATGATAACTATATTGACCGCTAAGTGCTACATGCATATATCGTATTGTTCCAAATTCATTTGTTGTTGGTGAATTTGTATTTTTTAAAGCATTTAATAAGAAACAAACTTGTATGGTTATTATTTTTATTATCAACATCATCATCATAATTTTATAATTATTATTAATGTTATTATCATTATTATTATTACCATTATTGCTACTTACTCATTAATAACTTTGATACCATTATTGTCGCTATCATTATTATTAAGGGTATAATTATTGTAACTCTGTGTTAAATCATTTATAGTTCACTAATAATAAACTGCTCTTCCGAAAGATTATGCTTTAATGTCCTATTTAAGTCCTATTTTTTTTTAAAAAACTTATTTTGAGAAATACAATAACTTTTTTTTTAATTGCCTAGAAACGCATCAGAACATTTTGGAGCATCTACACTTTATATTACTGTCTTAGAACATCATGCCCCGGTACACTAACCACTACTGAAAAGTGTAGCAGATTTAAACGATTGCATCTTATGTTTTCATATACGCTTCCAATGAAGGAAGTCTGAATATAACCTGAATATATTTTGATGACGAATTTTAAGTTCGATCTGTTCTATTATGTTTAAAAGGCGGTCAGTCTTCTAACTTGTTAAGCTCATCACTCCCCTAATATGAATCGGATATTACGTGTTAAAAAGACCGAAATGTGATATCATTCAATATTGTCAGTAGACTGAGGTTGATTGGCTAATATTCAAAGCTTCAAAAATTCAAAAGTTCAAAGGTAGAGATTACGAGATCAATAGCAAGGTTTATCGATTACCTTGTCTCCTTTCCGTTTCGGCAAACATCGCAAAAAAAGTGTAGCTTGAATCGGAAAGAAAACCTTTGCCATCTTCCGGGTGATGTTCCGTCCCATTAAGCTTCGAGACCTTGTCTTGTTTTATCAAGGTCCCTGGTGTCGAGAAAAAGGCAACACCGCCGCTGGAGGTAATTGTTGAACAGACGGCACCTCGTGTATATTTTACCGAAGACGATAAGCCGCGCTAAAATAGCGCCGAGGGACTCATTACACGTATAGCTGAGAAGGTCGAGTTTGCTTACGCGCGAGATGATCTTACTGCTACACAAGCTAGTACGTGATGCGTGAACGCGTACGGCGATCGATCGCTTAATAGAAGATGAACACCTTTGATCGTCGGTGTGTGTGCCCTTTTACCGCCCAATTTCACGCGCGGGAGATAGATTGACGTCCGAGGAATATAATAGCGATTACGTGATCGGTGTATCAAACCAAAGAGATATCAAACAAATAATGGTAGCCTATTCAAAATTCCATTTTCAACCTTGGTTGCTCATACTAGATTTATACTCTCATTTTCTTGGTGGCTTAATATCCTATTATATTACATCATTACATTATTAAATTACATTCATTAGGTCTCAAGTATGTTAAAAGCCGTAAAACAGTTATTGCCATGGTTATCTAAGTGGCTCGAGCGTACAATAAGGGACTCGAAGAAATTTGCAGCAGTAATAATAGTATGCCGTTTTTGTAAATCGCTTATTTCACTACGACACAACGTCTCTAAGAGCTTCAAATAGCCTATGCGGAAAATTATTACCCCGACTTTAGCTCCAGCAAATTTAGCGCTCAGTGCATTGATTGCATAAACCCTGCCAAGTAAACACTTACAGCCTCTGGGTCGCGAGAGGAAAATAAAGATTATCACGACCTTTTCAAAGAACATCAATGCTGCGGCATGGATTCGAACCTGGACCTTGTGTTTCACAATCCAGAGACTTGTCCACTGAACCACAACACTATCTTTTTCAAATAATTTTTGAATATGAATGGAATTGTCGGAGTCTGTTCCTTCCTTCTTCTTATACCTATCATGAATGAATAATGTATGTGTGTAACATGGGTCAATATTCGTTCACATATGTATGGAAGAGTGAATGTATCATGAAGTAAAAAAATTATTTGTTAGTTTATTAGTTTATTAGTTTGTTTTATGAAGACACAAAAAAAGAAATTTTAGCACATTTAAGACAAGAAAAAAAAGTATACATAAGGAGTGAATTCACAGCACGAGCGAGGTTTTTGTCCTCTTTTTTTACCGCGTGTATCGTTTACAGCTGAAATTGATCCTCGCAAGAATTATTAACACAAATTGAGGGAAATTTTCAAAAGCGATTGATATTGGCTCTGTGGAGCAAGGTATGACGTCTTGTTGTAGTTTGGTGACTCCCCAAGGTTGAGTTCGGAAAATTATTTCACTAATGAACGAGGTATAAAAGCAAGCCTTCTGCTAGATTTAATTAAGACATCTCCACAAGTGTAATTCATAAACCAGCATTGCTGAATGGATTGCGAGTGTAATGTGAGTCCCGCCAATGACGCCAGTGTTGGATACTTTCTACCCCGTCACCGTGCTAGTTCATTTTCTCATTTTAATATACAGGGAAAACGCATATTCCAGGCCTCTTCACATAATGTTTCGACCCCCCCCCCCTATCAAATGAAAATGTTTTTTCACCAACCTTCCGAATACTTGACCGAGGTCTACAAATAATCTTAGAATTTTGATATTTTTTCTCTCAAAATTAAAGTAAACAAATATGAATAGTTTATTTTTAGACTAAGTTATGCAGGTGCTGACTTTAGGAGGGGGTGTACCCCGCTCTCTGATAAAGCATCTGTTTAAATTCTTCGATTTTTTTTTCCTACCCTATTTTGATTACATTTTAAAAACCATAATCTAATGGTTTAATTTAGTTTAGTTTAGTTTAATTAAATTTTTCCATTTTTTCTAGCATCATTGCAAACACAATACAAATCAATATGCAGTAAACAATAATTGTATAGTATACAACATGAATATACAAATCAATATACAGTAAGCAATGCAAAAGAATCATATCAAGCGTGAC
>BEXV01001665.1:72290-97814 GCA_003118195.1 Hemicentrotus pulcherrimus
ATATATATATATATATATATCTTTTGATAATTCCATCCAAAATAAAATTATTTATATATAAGTTTTGTTGCATTCGGCGAGAATGTTAAATCTATCAATACCAGAATTCAAGCTTATCTTTAATGGGGAATTATGATATGTGCAATGGGCAATATCAAATTCCACATCTGGTGTAAAAAGAGTCTCGTTTAAGCTATTGAAAACAAATCCACATCATGAATAAACTTCTGACACCAATGTCACACAAACCCTTCTATATGTGTTCCACAATAAATCGATCGAAATAAGAATTGACAAAAACTAACAGCTGCTTTTAATCCTTCTGCGTGTTAAGTGGTCGCAGATATCGTAATAATTGCCTAGCGTTCAAAAGCGAACAGAGTCCACTATTTGATATATTGATTAATTTTCATTCGTGTTTTATATTAATGCACATTACTTGTGTCACGTGATTAACAATGTTCAACAAGGTTAAAAGGGATAAACAAGTTTAAAGCGGTAACGAGCAGGTGCACAATACCCGACAATTTCCTTTCCATTCTCTCTTTGTCTTTCTCTATTCATCTTTCTAATTATATCTCTATTTTTATTTTACTGGTCGTCTCCCCGTCTTTCCTTTTCTCGGTCTTTTCTCTTTTTTCCCCCTCTTCAAGAATTTGTTTGTCTACAGTTTCCTGTTTGTTATAATAATAACGATAATACTCCGTTTTATATAGCGCTTATTACAATCACTGTTACAGCGCTTCCAAAGTTGGGGATTATAACCCCGGCTTTAGCAGTGTTGCCATAATACGGCGCTTTAGCATTCCAAAGCATTATTCCTGCTAGGTACCCATTTACATCACCTGTGTTGAGTGTGGCATCTCTTTGACTTCTCTTTTCCCATCTCTCTCTCTCTCTCTCTCTCTCTCCGTCTTTCTATATCTCGTTATAGCTTTCTCCTTCCCACATATCTCTTTTAGATTACTTTTAGCACTATCCCGAGGCGCAAAATCTTGTAAACATTTTGAATTTCTAGAAACGTACTACTAAAAACATCCCTTAGGCCTTATCAAGACCAATTGTAAGTATACACTCCCCCTCAGATACATGAATATGTATTTCACTATCAGGGGAGGCATTTATTGCAAAATTGCCAGGCTGTCTTTCATGCGGGTCATACTGTTTTACAATAACTTTCTGGTACTACACACCTGTAGCTACACAATTTCTTGAATGTGAATCGGTCATAATTCAATTTATGCTGAACGTTTTTAGGCAGGGTCGCTATTGTTTCAAACATAACTCGATTAGTCTAAATGACGGTTAGGCTGTATGTATCGAAGATGCGAATTTCTGTCAATTAAAACACAATGTGATATCCAAAGCGACCCGATTAAAAGAAGGCAGTGCCGAGAGCACTCTTGTACTACAGCTAACAGTGGCGTAGTGTGAGCTGATCAATGGGGGGCGGGGTCTTACTTGAAGATTTTTATACGGGCATAAGGTGTAAGATGTGGGTGCCCGTGCGTCCTCTCTTTTTCGTCCTTTTCCCTTTTCCTTTCAGCCTTTCTCTCTTTTTCCTCCCTTCCTCGCTTTTATTATTTTCTTTTCTTTTTGTTCGGGGCACATACTTTCCGTTCCACCCTGTAGCTACGCCATTGATAGCTAACATGTATGAGCTAGCGTCGATGAGACCATGTGATATATACACGCCCGTTTATCGAATTGTGTGGTTCCCAATCCCTTCTCTGTGGGGCTCCCTGAAGTTTTTATATCAAACCCCATTGTAAGTTGAGGTATATGAATGATACTACACCAATCTGAGAAGTTATCATTATGGCGGCACAGCTTCCAGCAATAGCACTATAATTTATAATGCTTAACCAATGCTTTACTTTAATAGGTCCAGTTGATTTTTTTTCCCCTTTTTTTGTTTATATACCTTTAATATTTAACGACCACAACTCAAATAATGTTAAGTGTTGCCTAAACATTAACCTATTTCTATCTTCTTTTTTTTATAGAAAGATCTTAATTGTATTAACCGTTTTGTGCATTTTGTGTCTTCACATATATTCCATAAAGAGCTTCATAGGAAAAGGGTAAAAAAAAAATCGCATTTTAAAGAATAATCAACATCAATGCACATCGAACCCATAACAAGAAGTCTCAATAGAAAAACTGAAGTGTAGCATCCTCCTTTGAGGACAACACCTCACATTTGTGTAAAAGGACAAAAATATAATTGCACCAGCTTTCCAGTTAGTATATTTTATTGGATAGGCCTATTCGATAAAAGGCACATCATTAAAAGAAGAAGAAAGGAATAGAGTCTTTATAAAATTATAAAAAACATAATTTTAAAAGAATACAGCATATAAAGCATTTATAACAAAAGCCTTTTCAAAAAATAATAATAATCAAACTGCACGCACACACCCTCTCTCACGGTCTCCCTCCCCTCCCTATCTATGTATCCATCTAATGGTACACTCTATACCACGCCATTCTCTCTCTCTCTCTCCATCTCTCTCCCTCTCTCCCTCTCTCTATCTATATATCTCTTTCCCCCACTCCCTACCCCCCCCCCTTTCTCTCTCTCTCTCATACCATTGATAATTATGAAAGGCGTTACGGGACTCTACCTCTGTTTTGTCAAGAAGAGGTTACATAGCACCCTAGATCGGCATGAGGTCATGGTATCGCGAAATGTCATCCCTGGTACGTGACAGTGAACTCTGGCAAAACCGTGACTGGACTTCCCAACCTGACGTGAAACTAATGACTACAGGGAATTTAATCTCGATGTGAGCGAGAAAGATCAGCTTGCTGGGGCGGCGTTACAAGGGGTTGCGGGGAGTGATGCCCCATCGAATGATCTGCTGTTATTATCTTGGTACAAATGAATGAACATTTAATAAAGTAAGTAATTACATTTTGGGATGGCTTTTTAGCAACGCTAATATCCGCTGATATAAATGGCTCTCACTGGTGACATCCACACTACGCACGCCACATATAAACATAATGCTTACTTCTTGTGTAAGACCCCCCCCCCCTTCCCTCCCCCTTTGAAAATGACCTTACTACGCCCCCTTTCCGCTGAAAACCATCCGGAGGTTGTAACCTAGATGTACGCCCTATCTCCTATTTGTTTAGCCCAAATCCCCAAACGGGAGGTGAGGTTGCGACTTATCGGGATATGTAGGCAACCTCCATACTTTGGAGAGACATGAAATGCAGCGCTGATCTGATTGTGGTTATGTGGGGGAGGGGTGTGCTTTTGTTTATGAGAGGAAATGATTACAATATATCGTCGGAACAGGCATATTTCTTCAATTGCATCCATAATGATACATCGGCAAAAGAAACTGTCAAATTGTCTATATAAAATTGAATTTGTGTTTGTATTTGCATATTTGTCTACGCTTTTTGTTTGTTTTAGAGGTAACCCTAAAACTAAAACAGCTCCTAAGTGATTTTTTTTGTACACAGCTTTCAGTAATATGATGATATTGTGAATCTCATACTGAAAATATTTGCTGAGGAATATTTACAAGAATTTCCACAATATTGAAGTAATCACATTACGAAATCGACATTTGGGTGCAATAGAGATACCAGTGCTCATAGAATGGATATCGAAGAAGTATATATTAGTCAGGGAATAGAATGAAAGTAAATAATTCTTGTATGAAGCGAGAGAGGATTTTTTTTTTTCTTTTTTTTTTTTTTTAGAGAGAGAGAGAAGCGTGGGGAGGAATCACATAATAGAAAGGTTTTAACTCATATTGAAGTGTATTTATTCATCATGGCTATTACGCATTGACGTCATCCTGATTCGAAGATGATTTTGATATCGCCCCATTGGAGTTCCCATGATTTATATATTTTAGAATGTAATACAACTGTGGGTATTTATTATTAAAAAAATCAAAAATTAATAGGTCCAAGACAAAACGATATTATTGCGTCAAAAAACAACAACATAATATTGGATAGAATATTTATATAGCGCACATACCCGCAATGCATAATGCTAAAGACGATCCCACTGATAGGCAGTCGGTTTCGAATTCCTGTGACAAATTCAGATTAATTCAGATTATTCAATTTTAATATCTTGCCAAATGAAATTAATGCCGTGGCGGGAATCGAACCGCGGACCCCGTGATCCAAAGTCCAGCGACTTATCCACAAGACCACAACAACTCTACTAACCTCACCAATATGAGTACATCCTACTGTGCACAAATATATAAACACGATCACAGCACATTTGATTCGATGCATGTATTATTTCCCTGGTTTATGAAATATCATAAATTTGTGTAATTTAATATCCATTTGTTTTATGCTTCCTTATGCATGGCGTTTTATCAATTATTAGGTCCTATGCACAATCAATTGGTTTAACAAATAATCAATTCCTGCCAATTGTCATGAATTAAATTGAGAACAAAATTGGCCCTCTCCGAATAAACTAAAGACAATTTCTTTAACTTTTATAAAAAAAGGATTATATGATTTCCACTCTGTATTCTTTCATGTATTTTAAGGATTACAATATTATGAAATGCTACCCAATTTAAAGACAGAAATTACATCCAAATTGTGTATGACGTCAGTGAATTTGACACCAAGGCCGAATTCGTTGATTTCTATGCTATACTAATATGACTTTAATCGGAGCCATTTTAGAAACCCCCTCACAGTAATCACAATATTGACTTGTTATGGCAGAATCCATCAGAGCGTTATGGCAAGGGGTATATTTTTGACTATCACGTTTTGCCTCGAATAATGTTGATAATTGCGAATCATCTATGAAGCATTCCAATCGAGGAACGCGACAAAACGGCAACGCAGGCATGAACAGAGGGGCAGCCCCTTTTGGGTGAAAGTAAATTCATTTCAAGATTGAAATCGATAAGAATTTACTCAATCATACCTATTTCTTTGTTAAACTAACCATTTAAAGAAAAACATTTCGGGGCACAATTGACCCACTTATTCAATTTTCGCCAATTAGTGAACTCATTTTTTGACGGATAAAATTGTCAAGTTTGTCTCAAATGTGCTCCCTTAGTTATCGAATATTTTGTTTTTCTGCAAACCTTAAGGAGTTTCTATGTTTTATTCGATTTGCGACATGTCCGTCGGGTAATAATTAAAGAAGATATCGATACACAGTCAATATCTACCCTAAAGTTGAAAGTTCACGAGTAATTTTTGCTTGCTTTGTGGCGACATTTGGTTCAATCATGAATTTTCCGGTAGGCCAAAGATCTACTTTTGAAATGTTGTTTTGCCATCTTATAAAATGTTTTTCTAATGCTTTCATTTCTATAATGCATATTCAATTTTGTTATATTTCGTTTGATATTGAATGTTGAAAATATTCAGCATCAGAAAAAACATTGGTAAAAATCGAAGCTGTGCATTATGATGATTATGCCATTTTTGTTCGAGACCACTTCTTTAATCTTCACTTTTTCACGAAAAAAAAGCATCTAACGTTTAGCATCAAACTTTCAGACTCAAACTATCAGATTATCTTTAATTATACATCTAGCATTGAAGTCACTACCTTAGCACCATTTTCTCCCATCTTCACAACGTTACCAAGTCCCTTTAAGACGCCTTCACAAGTTATTAGAACAATTTAATTATTTAGAGAGTTAGAACGTCGCCTTTCTCATTTCATATGTGGTTTTTATCCATAAAGAACCGATGAAAGGCGGCTAGTAACACGACTCATTAAATTAGGATTTAAACTATAGAATATCAAAAAGAATGGGTATATGTTTCGATAATATCAAAGACTTGTAAATGAGTCAACATACATTGTTATACGAATATTTCAAAATGCACACACCCACGCACGCACGCACGCCCCGCAACAATTAACGTACACTTTTCAACCCACACGTCCTATGTACGTAAATAATCATCGTTGAAGAGGAAGGAGAATGTTTTTTTTCCATATCCACCCCTTTCAACCTGAGAGAAAAGTACTCCAATAAATTAGTTCATCCAGTCAAAAAAATTGGCTTTCGATTCACAACCAATAAAGGATTATGATATAAGTTCCCCTTACCTCACTTCCTCTCTCCCTCTCTCTCTATCTTTATCTCTAAAGTTGAAGACCATTAAATGCTACTTTATTCTGCACTTTGGTAAGACTGAATGATAAAACATGAAATAAAATGTTGATAGATTGAATACATTTATGTCTAAAAGCGATAAACATAATTTTCCTTATCCTAAATTTGTCTCTCTCACCCCTGTTTCTCTCATTCTCTCTCACTCTCTCGTTATCTCTCTCTTTCTCTCTCTAAAATGGAACACCATTGATATAAATGTTGTCATACTCTGCAATTTCGTAAGACTTCGAGTATGTAATCGCTATCATTTTGTGATGATTATGGGATCGAACATTCGCGCCTGAAATAAAAAGGAATGATCAGATATGGCTTTGGAGTAAAGTGGTTAATGCTAATCAAATCTTTGCCTGTATAACTGTAAGCAATCGAGGGGGATAGACACTAATTGAATGTTGTTTTGATCTCGCCTCGAACGGTTTTTATGTCAACGATGACAGTGTCAGCACAATATACTTTGCCTGGTGAGTTATACGTGTTTCTTGCTTCTCTTTTGTTTTATGGTAGGCCTGGGTATACGAAAGATACGTCATAGATTTTGAAAGCTGTGTGCGTCAATGGTTTATAGTTGCCAAAAGGGACAGGTAACATAGTACTCTCTTTCACAGCCACCCCCCCCCCCATCCCCTTTCCCTTTCTTTCTTTCTCTCTCTCTCTCTCTCTATANTCTTTCTCTTTCCCGTTCTCTCTCTTTCTCTTTCTGTAACCCTCACAATCTTACCCTCCGTTATTGTGTTTCATTCCAGCACATTCTCTTGACAACACTCCTCTTTCTTTTTTTCCCCCTCTCCCTCTCTCTCTCTCTCTCTCTCTCTCGCTCCCTCTCTTCGTGTTTCAGACTATTTACATCTAATTTATTAAAACTGTATTTGTTTCTGTTTAATTTTGGATAATAGTTAAACGCTCATAACCCCTCACCCACGCAAATTCACGCACATGTTTTTGAATTGTATTTGTCCATGTTCTTAAATTACTTGTTTCAACATTTACCTCAGAATAATAAACTCTGATAGTCCAAAGAATGCAGGATAATGGTTTGGGGTGAAAAAGAAAGTACCTGTATACAATCTTTAGGATATTAGTGCCCCTTCAAATCATGTTTGCTTTTCATCCAGTGTTAATATCTTCGGTTGCCTCATGAATAATATTTTGATGTAACTGAAATTTTGAAAGCAAAGAAAACAGATGTAATAACACTCTACAATACCACCGGTCTGGAGGCTCTGCCTTTTAATAAAACAATCAGAAGTTGAATTTCTAACCTTGAATTTCTCTTCTCTCTTCTCCGCTGTGTAATTCTGTTCTTTTTTAACCTCCTGAATTATATCTTTTTAAAATACTGACCCTTCTCTGTGTCTGCAGCCTAATTTTTAAATGCACCAGTGACTTTGAAGGTTATTAGTAAACTTCATTCATATACATGAAAATTTGTAAAATCTTCATACCTTTTCCCCCTTCTTTTTTAGGAAACTAGTTCTAACCTTCCGACATGTTTCGATTTTGGGGGCATTTGTGCAAAAAATAGTGGCGGGAATTGAATTACGAACTCAGTGAAAATATTGCTCCCAGGTTTGAGTCCCACAATTATTCCAATTGGTTGGTTCTGAGAGGCTCATCAGAGTGAACACGGCTCATGCTACAGAAAAGGGTTTTTACCAACTATGCCCTCTTCCAATGCCAGTCCAGAGTCTGAAACGATTCTCAGACACTCACACAAGAAAATCGTCATTTGCTGTTCTACATGGTCATCATCAGATTTTCCTGAAGTTCTGGAGATCATTTTATCATAAATCTATATAGCGCAAAAAGGGGGGGGGGCGAATTAAGATCATTCGACTTCTACCACGGTAAATTTGACTTTTTTCATTTTCAATCATATCAAGATAAACCAGACATTAAGCTAAGCTGAACCAGTTTTCCTTTTTTTTTTTTCATTGATTACAACATAAGCTTTGGTTGTCATGACGAAATGGTATTGTTTTTGCTCTCGAAGTTATTTGAACTAAACGCATTCATTTTCGGGCACACAAGGAACATCAAAACATTTTGAAAGTTCGCTCGATAGTACCCACGACAAAGCATTTAAATTGGTCTCTATATTTTTTTGAGTACAGCTTGAATAAGTAGGCCCTATTCTATTATCATATTATCATCACAACTTTTTTTTTCTTTCTGTTTTGATTGTTATTTCTGAAAAATTAACAGAGTAAAAGCAACAATATAATATATAAATCATCATCACAACTTCATGCCTCAGTCACACCTTTGCGTATTTAGCTTGCGTATTGCTCCGTATATATGGCAAGCCGTTTTAACATTTATTCCTATATCTTGATATCAAGAATTGAAATTATGGTATCAGGAAATCGGATTCTTGATATCAAGAATTACCATTGCTTTACAACAACAACAAAACAACAACAACAAAAAAATCGCTTTTTGATATCAAGAATTCATTTCTTGATTCACGAAATAGGAATAAATGTTTAAACGGCTTGCCATAGATACGCAGCATTACTGATATGAATAGTCAACCTACCTGTGATAAACTTTATTTCACCTACACATTCCAAATATTTCGGTATCATCCCACATCAAAACCTAATTTCTCTGTTGCGATTGGCAATTTTGTGCAACTTCCGTAAATTACTCACGCATCATTGCTGCACTGCCCACGTGCTTACTCTGGCATTCGTCGCCGAATGTTTATTGATATTGCTATGTGATATGCGCTACATTTACATACGTAATCGCACCAACCTAATCACCACGCACGATGCTGGGCAATCATTGCAATAAAACACGTTAATTATCACTTTTCATTCAAAGGAAATGTTATCACCATTATGCATTCCTACCATGAACGTTCTGCAATGATAAGTTTCGCCCGCGGTAAGGAACGTGTGCACAGATGTTTACCGCTACTGCGAACTATTTTGCGCAGATTCGGGCATGGGATACATCCAGGATCCTTAGAGGGTTGAGGTGGGGCTAAGCAAACTGTTTGCATGCGCTGGTGGATGCTGGCAGTGGGAATCTCCAGCAGGAATCTAAAATTGCTTGCATATATCGGGATGCTCTTTTTTCTTGGTTAGTGCCAATCGAATCCGATATTGCTATGAATATGACATAAATTCCTTCACAATAGCTTCAAATCCTGTCGTGTTTGATGTTTCGATTGTGAGGCTTCATGCTTCATTTTACGCACTAATTGAGTCATTTTCTCCGCCATGATTACACACTATTCTGACGCAATGTGTGGAAGTAATTTGGTATTATGGAACACAGTAGCGACGAATATCAGGCAGCCTATATTTACATACACGTTGACGAGATTATTGCAAAAGATTGTTACATACTGTTCAGTCCGTGATGACAACTTGTTAAGTAAGTCAGAATTCTGAAAATCAACTTGGAGTTCGCGGTTGAATGAAGGATTTTTAACGGTAGATAACCTGTCCCTCCTTCAGAGACGAGTGAAGCTTGAATTTTTATTTTGTTTATTTATTTTGTATATAATTTGAAAAATTGCTGTTGTTTTCTTTGAAAATTATTCCTAAGTGGGTAGTTATTGTCTTCATGGTCTACTTGAATTGTATTGGACGGTCAGAATAAAGGACTAAAGTGCTCTTCAGAATTGTTAAGTAGATGGCCATTAATCATTGTGTAAAAGAAGTGTCACTTTCAAAGTGGTCAGCAGTGTTTTCTTAAGTTTAGTCGACGGTTAGAATAAAATTAAATAATTGTTTTTCGGAATTATCAAGCAACCAGCCATGAATCATTGTTTTAAGAGATGTGTCATTCAATGGTCACCGATGTTGCGGAATAAAGTCGTCATCATGCATATCAAAATATGAAAAAAGGTGTTTTATTGATTTTTCTCTCCTTTTATTTTTGGTCGTTGAAAGACGGACATTAAGCTCATGAAACGTGTTAGACCGTAAAGGAAATACGGAGTGTAATTCAATTTTCCTTTTTTTTTTTTTTTTAATTAAAAAAATATTTACGTCACTATGCGTTGGTCATTGTTGTAGCGGAATAATATCGTCATCAAAATTGTTCAAATATTGATAAATAAATTCTTTCTTGTCGACACAAAAGATAATAAGATAATTGCAAGCGAAGAAAAGGACTTAAATTTTCTTTTCTATTACCCTTAGAATTCATTCGTGTAAAATGGAATTGGTATATTTATAGACCAGAATATAACTACAACTGATTCGAATATTAGAAATTAAGATGTAAGATATAAAATTACTTTATAACATTGCCAATTAGGGTCTCTCTGTTAAAGTAAAAACCGTAAACTTGTAGAGCAATGTGTTTTAAACAATTAACTTTGCACTTTCAACAAACAAAAACAATATTTAACAAAATTATAATGATACGATAAGCTGCATTTAAAATGTTCAAACTGCGTATATTTAAAGCCCACACAAGGCACCATTATATAATAACCCTTGTCTTTAATTTCATATTCCATCAAATTTTGTTTTCGTTTTGGTTAATGTAATTCCCTTTGCTTACATTTCACGTACAACTTTACGTAACGTTGTGCAAAATAAAAACGAAAACAGTATTCAGCAGTATATCTTTCAATTGTATAGAGGGAAAAGGTGGATATATGTGAATGGGCGGGAAAAATACATAAGAATGTGTTATCATGTAGCGGACTGATTGTATGTAAGGATAGAAAGAGGAACACAAAAAAGGAAACGTTGTGGCAGCTCATTGCTCTGAGTCGTTTACCAGGACGTATGAAACCTATTATTTTGTTTTCCTTTACTCCTAGAAATATTATGTCAGTTCTGAATCTCACCGGTGAACTTTCCTGCTTGTTTGGTGATTCTTTGAAGTTAAAGGTAAAGACCAGTTATGGTCATGCGATTGCATTGTGAAAGAAACGTTGTGGAATCGATCAGAAAAGGTTGATTATCTAGCGTCTAACATCTGCAAGAATCATCAAAATGATAAGAAATTTGCCCCATTCTTCGTAAAGTTACAAGCACTATACACAGGAAGATGTATATGGGACTACCCTATATCTCTCACAGACCATGAGAGAAACAAATTTATCAAATATATGAATTAGTAGGCGGTTTCCAGGCAAATTTTTTATCATCATGTATTAGTCAAAACATATTCTTTCACATGATTGGTAATGAGAGCTTCCATTTCATGTTTTGAAATTGGGGCGTTTCCAATACTGGTCTTTACCTTTAACTAAAGTCCTTCTTTCTGCAATTTATCCCAGGTGCAGTAGTGCACTGAAAGCAAGGCACTAATCAATTCATGCTAGGTAGCCATCTACTGAACTTGGATGGAGAATAGCCCATTTCAAAGTGTGAATAAGTGCCAATTAATTACTGACAATATTAAGAGAACAATTTAAGAAAAAGGATCAAGTTGTATGCGGTTTCTTAAAAATGGAAGCTTTTTAATTTCAATCATTAAGAAGGTCTCAAATAGATTGATTTGTTATGTTTACAATTCATTTCAGATCGATCTCACTCTTTATTCTGAAAACATCAACTGCTTACCTTGTTTTCAGGGCTTTCGACGAATTGTAGCATTTGTTTTCAATTCCCGTAAGACATGAATTCTCTAGAGTTGCGAATCCTTTACAACAATTTCTCCTTTCGAGCACGCGGGAAGTATTCCAGATATTGTACGAAGACGAAAAACCTGTTTCATAATACCTTTTCTCAATAACAAGTGTCACATTGCTATAGCGAATCTGCTCTAAGCCAATCAGATGCAGCTATTTCAGTAGCTTATAACAGTTGTTGTTACTTGTTATCAAAAACAGGTTTTGTGAAACAGGGTCCTGCTTTGTCAATCCCAGAAGACAAAGCCATGTCAGGTAGAAAGAGCTTACGGGTTAGGTTTTAATGCCAAGGTGGTGCTTGTCAAGGCTTTCCTGAATACTAGTACCGGTAAGTCAATTCTTTCAGGTTTTTTCTTTCTTACTTCTCTGCTCCCGCAGCCATAGTTAATCCGAAGGTATAGCGAAAGCTTTTTCTCTGGAAAGTATGAGGTCATTTAGATATTCTCTAAATCACAGCGAATGCCCTGCTTGAACAAGGTTCTGTCATACTCATACGTGTTTACAGAAATATCAAAATTTAATTATAACAAGTACAATTAGTTTATATTATTCATCATTATAGATACAACAAGTAATTGCAGGTATGAATGGTTTTACATGTGTAACAAATATTTATATTGTGCATTGTTTGACTTGATGCTTATAGGCTACATGTATTTTGTTTTAGACTGCCAATCTCTGTGATGAAAATCCCTATAAAGAGCTGAGGTCAGAATGTGCGTTTAGCGGTATATCCTAGATCCTAGTTGCTGAAGATGTTTTAATTTACGAGAAATATGGATTTTTTTTTGATTTTTTTTTGATTTTTTTTTTTTTGTTATTTCATAACTGATATTGATCCTTGCGCTTGAGCTTCAGAAATCTTCAAATCCCGCAAACGAACGAAGTAAGAAATAGTAATTCAATAGTAATGTGCTTTAGTCGTTTGTTCAGCTGGTGAGTTATATGATGAGCACAAATTCTGAAATGTTTTTTTTTTTTAAGAGGAATTAAATAATAAAACTTCCCTTTTTCTTTATCCTCTACGGGAACATTAAACTGAATTACCTTACCACCTTTTTCTCTTCATAACTGATATACGTATTAATCTCTTCTCTTTTTAGTATTTTGTTATTTCTATTCCGTTCTTCCCTCATAGTGTCGTTCTCAGCTTACTTGTGTGCATGAGTGTGGGCAATTCTCTCTCTCTCTATTTCTCTCTCTCTCTCTCTCTCTCCTTCTTCTATTTCTACATCTTTAAACCATGGTATATATAAATGTCTTGTCTCTCCCTCTCGATTTCTGTCTTTTTTTTTACTTCCTCTCTCAACTCTCCCTTCAACTCACACGCACAAAATAATGATCACACATCCCCGCAATTTGGAATCTCGCTCCCTCCCCTTTCTCTCTCTCTCTCTCTCTATCTCTCTCCCTCTGCTCTCTCTCTCTCTCTCTCTCTTTCTCTCTCCTTTGTGCCTGTTATCTTTACCTTGTCTCAAAGTGAGGAGCTGTCCTATGATTCTTCAACCTGTCGAAGGTACTTATATTATTGATTCAGCAGTATGTTACTTTCTTCTCTGTCTTACCCCTTGCCCTCTTTTTCGTTCTATACTTATTTTTCACATTTTGCCAATTGAGAGAGAGAGAGACACACACACAGGGATGAGATATCATTCTTGTTCTATATTTTTTAAAGAAGTACTATATTTCACAGCCTTGTTGAATAGCAGCAGTTAACTATTAAATAAAGGTTTCTTCTGAAATGAATTTAAATCTTTCGCAGTCAAATGTCTTTACGTCTTGTATTAATCACAATCAGAGTTAAGGAGAAGAAGTCTTGCCCGGATCTCGGGTGTCATCCGCCTTTGAATAAAAGAGGGTTTGAATATGGACGAAAGGATGAATTTTCTGTCCATTAATGTAACTATATCCATCGAAGAGCTTTTAAGAATGGATGAACGCCCTAGGGTAGTTTCAAACAGTTGGTATGGATACGGAAAATGGCTATAAATTTCGGCAACTGATCTCAAACGTCCGACTTTGACATACTCAAGTTAAGCGAATATTGTATCGAAATATTAGCATTGTTACAATACCAAGCAGCAACTGCATGGAAGCGAAACTTGATGCAATTTGGTATTAGCAATAACAGCACAAAACTGGAATTAAAGGTGTAATTTTCACCTTTCATTGAGATCATTGTACCGCGAAACATTTACAAAATAGTGATACAAGAAGCATCTGTTACTAGTTGATTAATAATCAATATTTAGAAGTTTTACTGCCTGTGAGATATCATTATTTTTGTATTGTTTTGTACACGTGAATTATATGAGATGTGTAAAGCTAGGTTAACTAGCTTTTATAAAACATGAAAATAGATAATAATAATACATGGTATTTATAAAGAGCTGATTAATAAAGGAAATAGGAAATTGAGAACGTTTACAGACAATGTTTAAGCAGTCAATTGAATAATAATATAGAATAAATGTATTTGATAGAGAATAACAGGGATACTTACAATGCATCTAACATATATCAAAGTACTGTTATAGAGGACAACAGAGATACTTACAATGAATAAAGCTTAGGATTAACTTACAAAGAGATGGGATTTTAAGATGGATTAGAACGAACCAAAAGATGATGCCCGATGGATGACGAATAGAAGATTGTTTCATAGAGCAGGAAGGCCATGAATATAAAAGCACGTTGACCATAGCGAGTATTCCGGTATTTTTGAAATAGCTCAAAAAAACGAAGAAACGAGGAGGGGAAGCGTGGGATGCCCCTCGATTGTTTTTTTTTTTTCATAAGACCCGCCCATCTGGTTACGTTCCTGTCACAATCACTTAGTTTTAAGTTCAAACGCATATCAAAAGATCGAATATAAACAGACACATTTCCATTGGCTTCAGCTCACGTCTAGGACAGCCTTCAAGATGGCCCATGAGACAGACATACATATCGGTCTCGGGGGCTTTTGGGCTCACAGGGGTTCATCATACTGACAGTGTTGCCCTTGTGGGCTGTTGGTCTGATTGGCTGGAGCTCCCGTATGCTGCCTGTTCACTGGGATGTCGCTCTACTAGGATATCCCAGTTCCAATTCCCCATACTCTTCGGCATGCCCGTTGCACAAGAGTCGTCATTTCGATTGCGTTTTTCTCTACGGTTTTCAATCCTATGTAGAGAATTATGACCTGTAATTCAAAGCGATGTTGGTTCTGTTAGTTCATTGTGCATTCATTTATGTTACCGTTTCACTTATACATCGAAAAATACTTTAGATGCGTCAGCAACTGACCCATTGTGCGCAAGAGGCGGTACATCAAAATATCTCTCACTATAAAACATGCTTCAGAACAAGTATGTAAATGACAGACAGTGGGAACGGTCTCTCTGTGGTGACGTAGATGGAAAGACTTAGTTTTTAATTTCAATTCGCAAAATGTTAGTATTCATCGTTATGCAATTTCATTTCTCATGATATCACTGCCTCTCCGTCTTCACTGCTCGCATCTTAACGATCATCTTACAACGGAGATGGGTATGATGGAGAGAGGGGAAGAGGGATCGAGAGAGTGGGGAATGGAAAGAGAGATGGTGAAAAGCGAGAGGGGAGGAGAGGAATAGGGTTGAGATGAAGAGATGAAGAGAGGGAGAGAGGGGTAAGAAGGAAGAGACGGATACAAAGACAAAGGAATAGAAAGAAAAAGGATGGCCTGATTTTTGTTTCGGCAAGGAGAAATACCCAGCCGCCATATTTTTTCTGAAACACAATCTGAAAGATCGGTAACAATATCATCGCAGAGAAATAAATATTATCCTTTTCCGTTTAAACAAAAGAGAATGGTATCAATATACCTCTCTTGAAAATCAATGAAAACAAACAGTGTGGTTAGGTATGCTTGAGAAGGGCGGCGCTAAAGGAAAAATTAAAGGGGGAGGGCGGGAATTGAAGACAAGGAGCTAGAATGAATAAAAAATCACCCCCAAAATGAACTTCATGCTATAGGT
The DNA here is from genome assembly GCA_003118195.1 of Hemicentrotus pulcherrimus. Classification (NCBI taxonomy): domain Eukaryota; kingdom Metazoa; phylum Echinodermata; class Echinoidea; order Camarodonta; family Strongylocentrotidae; genus Hemicentrotus; species Hemicentrotus pulcherrimus. The sequence goes on from BEXV01001665.1 coordinate 88,046, forward strand.
TAACAGTTAAAGGAGTACAAGAAAATAAGGTATACAAAAGGGTGAGCAAGGAACCATAGAAAGGTTCTTTGCCTGCCCTATTCTTCGTGAGCGCGTACGGCTGCATCGAGAGTGTCGAGAGCGCATTCAAACATGCAATATCTATAGAGAATAAATATTTGAAGCTCGTGGTTATAATAGGCCTATATCCACTATGAACATGACGGACAAAGAAAGCGGACAAAATATACAGTTCCTCAGGTAGACAAAGGAACATCCCTTCACTGATATTATGTAAAAATGTGTAGAACAGGAGAATATGCATTTGACATCTTTCATTTGTCCGCTATCTTTGTCCGTCATGTACAAAGTGATCATAGCCACATGTAACCCCCCAATATACAGAACAAAATTGTTGTTTGTGATTGGCACATTTTAATACGTCACAATGTTATGTTCGTTCGCAGCTTTTCAACATGACACCTACTATCTACGGAAGATATTAAAACACCGTTCAAAGAGAATATTGTGTTTTGATATCGATGAAGAATAATCCGTGAGCTCTCTCAGTCTTTTTAAGTCAGTTTTTTTAAAGGAATTCATGAGGGAAATGTTCACTTAAGTGTACGTAAAAGGGATTGCTCTTCAGGTCTAATCATCATCAAAATATGACGAGTAATACCTGAAAAGTTTAGACAAAACGTCCATGCAACCTGTGTGTGCAGTCCCATATATACATTTTTGTGAAAAGTCCCTTTTCCACATTTCTGAATGCAATACATGTCATCCCGGCGTTAATTCCTTGTGGTGTTGATCATTTACCTCAACAAATTGTAACAAGCAATGTTTTTGTAAGAAAACTAAATCTATTTCCGATTGAATTATGTTGGTTGTAAATGCAAACGCTTGTAATAGGTTATTTCTTCAGAAATCATTTTTTTGTAATCATTTCGTTATCGTTATTATTTATATTTCAGGTATTAGACACATTGCTAATTTAAATAAGTTTAAAATAAGTTTATTTCGTATGTATTGTATTCACTAAATCACTGTTCACTTTTTCCTTTCCAGGCATATCAGTTTGAATGTAATTGACTTGTAATGAGATTTAAAAAAATCAAAGTTCACATTAATATCAATGTGGACATTTAATATTCACGCTGAGTCTACTATAATAGTTACTCTAGATGACGATAAAGATTAAGCAAAAAGAAGAAGAAGGAGACAAAAGAGAAGAAAAAAAGAGGAACAAAAAACAGAAAATGTTACGAGAGCAAAGCGTAAAACCGAAGAATGTATATTAGCAAGTGGCGATGATCTAATTTTCTTCGCAGTCCTTAACATATCTGAGTCGTTTATTAAAACAAACATGTAGTTACCAGTGCCTAATCCTGACCATGATAAACAAGTACCGAATAAAGCGATACGATTTGAGCCGAACAAGCCTTATTCTTATATATTGTATATGCTTGTCACGAAATAGCAGTAGTGAAGTAATTGGCTTGAATTTCAAGTTGGCAACTTAGGTGTTCTCTCCAAGCCTAGAGGGAGATGTGTCTAATAAAACAAACGCCTACAAAACTACGACCATTGAATAAAAAATAAGCAGAACCATTTATGTGTAAGGCGGAATATAGACATCAAAATACACACGACATTAAGAACGCTTTGAATTTTTCATGAGAAGTTTGAAAAGGGAGCCACAAGGGAAGAATGGAATGTTTTGACAATAAACACGTTTTTGGCCTTCAAATAAAGCTTTTTTACTTCATGTTTATGTTAGAGAAGCCTTTCCCAAATATGACGGAGATTTTTCAAACAAGCATGTTATTTACGGCTCCCACATACTTAAGACTTCAACCAAAAGAAAATGTCAACACAAATAACAAGGTCTTACCTGTAACGATATGATGTTACTCATTAATGCAATAGTGTTATTAATAATGTATGTGGAACAGGCCTACTTCGTCATCTTTTGTTTGAAATGAGAGCATGAAGAAAAGGCACGTACTTGCAGGCTCACGGCGTGACGAAGCTAGCTTTTATATTCTTCCAAATGGAGGTCGATTTCAATGTGGAATTCAAATGACAATGTGGCTGTCTTTAATCTTTACTATTTTATGCATTGATTTATTAATCTATATCTCTCTCTCTATTTATTTATAGAATTTATTTATTTACTTAGTTTAGCATTCAACTAGTCAGTTATTTTTGTTAGTTACTTATTATATTGATAATTCCTTCTTAAATTTATATATTCATGTATTCATTTGTTAAATCATTGTTTTAATTATTTATTCATTCAGTAATCGATTGATTTAAGTAGTAACTTACATGCTCACTTAGTAAAGTAGGTGGTTATATAGTTAGTAATTTCGTTACTCATTCATTATTTGTTAATCGATCTAATATTTGTTTGTATAGTTCATTACTTCATTTAAAACTTATTTGAATTGTCTATGTTGTCCAATATACCTATATCCATGATCTGGCCCTGTGCTTTACTACAATAACTCCGGGCTTCGAATTTTTAAAGAGTTAAAGGTATAGACCAGTTAAAGAAAAGCCCCCTCTGAACAAATTAAATGAAAGCTCGTATTACCAATCATGTAAAGAATATGCTTTGACTGAAACATGATGATACAAATTTTGCCGGGAAACCGCCTACTTATTGATGTCCGGCCTGGATAGATATGCACTTCAACATTGAACATTTGGGCATATATTTCTGTTTTTTTGCGAATTTAGGTTGGAGTACTGCTATCTAAACCTCTGAAGGCAATATTTAAACAATATTGAATGGGTATTTTGCACCCAAAACCATTGAACCGCAATTTTACCACTTCCGGTCTTTACCTTTTAAGTTATTGTTGAATTTATATTTTAGGGTTAGATGTAGCGGTTGGTCCAGGGTTTGGGTGACTATGAAGCAATAGCCGGACACCCATTCAACTCTCTTTCCCCTTCTTCCCCATCCCCAACCTCCAACCCCCTCCCTCCTGTCCTAGTGTGCAGATACAACACATTGTCAGTCGTATAGAGTGCCGTGTCTGAATTGAATTAATTGATTTTAATTGAAATCGATTGGATAATTGTTTTATGTAAACATAGGTCAAGTCTGCCAGAGACTTATAGAGATTTATAGTCTGGGCTCAACAATATTATGGAATGATTATTGAGTGTCAAATGAGAGCATACTACGCCGCCACCCCACCCCATTAATCCCTCTCTCTCTCCCTCTCTTCCCTCTCTCTCTCTCTCTCTCTCTCTNCCATGGGATTTGACTGCTACTTGACTGTATCTATTTGCAGCCTATAACCACCCAAACGTGCTGCTCATAATTTACGGTTCGATTGAGATGCCAATTGGGGACATGTTCACCACGCACAGCAATTATACACATGCTGTATCAGGTCTCTGTTAAGATATCAAATATCAATTTATGTGACATTGCTACCCTTTGCTGATACCATTAAAAGGGGTGCACCAAAGAGAGACAGACAGACAGAAATAGCGATAGAGACCGAGAGAGAGAGAGAGAGAGAGAGAGACAGAGAGAGAGAGAAAGGGAGGAGGTGACAGGGAGAGAAGGAAAAGGAGAGAGAGAGAGATAGAACAACAGAGGAGAATAACAGGAGAGGGGCGGAGAGGGGAAGAAAGAGAGAAAAAAAATAAAGCGAGACTGTGAGAGAAACTAAGGGGAATGAGAGTGGGAGAGAGAGAGGGAGAGAGAAAGAGAGAAAGGTAAGAAGAGAAAGAGAGTGATGTTTTGTGACTGTGTTGAAGGCACGATACCGTTGGCAGGGGTGGTTGGTAGGGGTAGGGGGATCAAAGCGGGACTGCACTACTTGTAGCAACCTGCGCCCTCTATAATAGCAAACAATGTATAAGAGGTACACGTCGGTCACCAAAGATCCCCTTTTTCTTCTGTTAATAGAGAGCTGATTTGATGAGATAACCACCTGTCAGTGACCGCGCAGGGAGGTCTAATTTCTCCTGGCCAAACAGGCTTTAAACGGTTAAGTGATTGGTTATAATTGGTTGATGTAAAGACAGTCAAACTTATGTGTGTTTTTTCCTTAGTTGGCCTTTTCTCAGAATAAGGTGGAAGACAATACAAAATTCAAATATTTCCTAAAGTTCTAAACTCGATCACTAAATGTGACGTAATAGTTGATTGTATTAAAATGTCTAGCATGCCAGAAATCCCATATATTCTGGCAATATAGTAGAACAATAATAACATATCAATGTTAATTTATCTTAATCTTTATATTGTTGAACGATGTTTTAGTGCATTTTATTAGAAATTGCATTGTGTAGATCCCCGTGTAAACCTCTAGAGAAAAAAAAAAACATATCGTAAGAATTTGTGAGGAATCATACTTTGCCTCCTGATATTATTGTTATAAAAGATTTATTTAGCCAATCATCATACTCACGTTTATCATGGATTTTTCTTACACTGCTTTTAACCATCATTGTTACATGATACTTAAATGCTTTTATAATGCGTATTTATGATCATATTTTGTATTCATTTATTAAAAATACTATGCCTTTTTTTAAGGCCAATGTCAAATTCCGTAGAACGTTGTAGGGATTACGAATATATCATGTATGTCTTAACTGTGAAATTCAAACGTTAGCAGTGTCCTAGAATTCAAATTATGCAAGGAAACCCGTTTACTTTCTAGACTTCACTGTCAGACACTATTGAGTATTAAGTGACTGACATCTTTTTATCTGTGTTAATAACATACATTAAATGAGCTGTAACAGGTGCATAGGCATTAGTCTACATCAATAACCCACTACTTGTAATGGCCCAAATTAAACTGATTGAATCTTTTTCCAGCACAAAACGTACCATCATTTGGTACAATAGTATGAAAGTCATTAATATTTACTTAGGTGATTATAATCGCTTAAGTCGATTCGACCACTAATGGTCGTTATTTTCCCACAAATAGCCATTTGCAAGCCCTTTCGTTTTGAGGGAAGTTCTATTTTATTATGTAGTTCAATCGCCGTTGGAATTTAACCTATGCATTTTGTTTGTCCTGCAAATGGGACATAGTACTTTTAAGATACTACCATTCTTTCTTACAATTGTTTACCTGATCAGAACTATAAGATAGTTTGACCTCATTTTTGTTTGTGAGTTGGTCTTGTATTAGTTTTGTGTATATTTGTCATTGTCATTCTATTTTCTTTTCTTTTTTACCTATTTTCTCTCTCTTGCTATATATTTTATTTTATTTTGTTTTATTTTATTTCATTTTATTTACGAAATATATAAACATATAAATTACAACATAAATGATAAGATTAACAAATAACATTGGATAGATCACCCTGCTCAGCTGTGCCAGTGCATTATTACAGCTGTTCTACCGAGGGGTCCAGTTTACAATGCAAAACAAACGAGAGAAAATATACATGTATATGTATATATCCCCTTATATGTCTTCATTTCGCTTTCTCGTTCTCCTTTTCTTATCCCTCGCCCTACTTTACCATTTCTCTGTCTCTCTCTCTCTCTCTCTCTCTCTCATACTCTTTCTGTCTCTCTCTCACACACATGCTTTCTCATCCTCTCTCTCTCTCTCACACACTCTCTCTCTTTCTCTCTCTCTCTCTCTCTCTATCTTCTTCTTATCTTCATTTCGCTTTCTCTTTCTTTTTTCCCTCTCCATAGCCCTACTCCACAATCTCTCTCTCACAAACACGCAAACTTGCCCACACACACACACAAACACACACACGCTCAAATAATCTCTCTCTCTCTCTCTCTCTCTCTCTCTCTCTCCCTCTCTTGGTTTGCGGTTCTGTATTCTCTGGCTATTCCACGCCCCTCTTTTAAAGCCTATCTGTACTAGTGTAACGATGGGATAACACCATCCTGACAGGTGGTTATCTCATCAAATCATCTCTCAGTTAACATAAGAAAAAGAGGATCATTGGGGACCAATGGTCACCGATTCGGCATTGTTTATTATAAAGAGGGCGCAAGTAGCTATAAGAAGTGCAGTGGGGCTTTAATACCGACTCCACACCGACACTTTGAAATAGCCAGCGTTTCACGAAACCTTCATCACGCATCACACCTCATGAGCCACTTTAACAAGAAACACATTTAACAATTTGATGTGATGTTTAGGAGTTTATTTTGTTTTAATAACTATATCTATTTTCTTTCACTGCGCAATGATACAAAGACATACACATGGACACGAAGTTAAGCAACCGCCTGCGGGGGTCTTGAAGTAGAGGTCGAAGCATTGGTCGGGGCAACAGTGTGACATCCGGGTCTGTTGTCATTCAATCTAAATACCATCGCCATTGCCAGCACCTGTATAAATTTGAAAGAAGAAATGAAGAAAGTAACGATTCACAAATCGAATAGCAAGACCGTAGTACTTTAAAGCCACACTGTACTAGAAACACTTTCGCAAAATCTTTTTAGCGCCATCTCGGGTCGGCTGTAGCAGTATGGTCCCGAAGCTCGCTGCTTCTGTACTTATAACTACCTTTAAATTAAAATAGATTGAGTCAAACACCCAGCGCATTAGACACGATTTGCAATCGCCATCATTGTTTAATCTCGGAAACTACGGAAAAGAAATTTTCAGAAGGAAACGTTTGCATGGATGTTTCTCATACAAGAAGTTGACCATAAACTCCCAAACAGTGTTATGTGCAGGGGCCACGGGCAGCAAGTTTCATCGGGCAGGTAGTTCCGTTTATTTGAATGAGTAAATTCCTACCAAAAAATACAACCAATAAAAACAAGTTTAGTACCAGATTCATTAGCCGCTCATTCCAAAGCCGCCTGAGAGCGGCCGAAGTGCAATTGAAACTCGCTATTTTGCTCCAACGCAAAAAGAGACGACATTGCGCGGGATTACTATGTTTTTGCGACAAAGTACAGACAAATTGCCATATTTTTTTTACATATCATTCTTTTTGAAAATTTACCAAAGTGACTCCCGGGCGCGAACATTTTTTTTTACACGCTAGCCTGGCCAGTTTCGCCGTAATACACGTAAAAGTGCGCTGGTGGTAAAGCCTACATGTAGGTATGCACTACCGCAGTTTAACTCGGTTGCTCTATAGCTAAACGTTCGTTCGTGTCTTCTTAGATCAAGATTAATGTTAAGTTCCTCAATTAAATTAATATAAATTAAGTGTTTGAATTCCGTCGCCCGATGGCTGCGATGGCCGTCTCATTTTAATTACAAGGGCCAGCTGATGATTGTCAAGCATGATGTACATGATACCTCACATATAGGCTGCTAGACTAATATTAGCCGTTTCCATGGTGTTTATCATAGAAATGGCCAGGCTAGAGTGTAAAAAAATTGCGCCTCCCGGGCACCCACATGCTGGTAAAAGCGCACTTTTTTAGAAAACTGCACTTTTTCATGCGGAAATGTTTATATGTTCTATATATGCACGCAAGTCAGATGGAGCGGATTATACAACGTTTCCATGAATTTTTAAAGTGAAGGTTGAAGATACGCAAATAAATTCATAACCCGGCGCACATCTAACAAGCTGTGCTTTTAAGTAGGTTCGTTTTTGCTTTTTCTTGTAATTAAATCATCTTGCATTACAATGACTAAAGAACAATGTCAAAGATATTTCATTGCTCATTTCTGTTATATCATTACGTTTATTATTGTTTGTTATTGTTTATATTTTGTGAAAAGAAATGGAAAATAAATTCGCTCTGTATAGAGCTACTACTACTACTACTACAGAAGAAAAAAAAAGAAGATTGTAGTTGATTAGTAAACAACTTTGAAATCCTTCTGAGATTCCCCTGCCACAAACAAAAACGAAATATAAACTAAGTGTGCCTCCTTTGGGGAAAGTTAACAATTTCCGCTTAGTACCAATGTCGTTGTTAATAATAATAATAATAATAATAATAATAATAATAATAATAATAATAATAACAATAATCAAAATAGTTAATAGCCTTGACTTTTACTCTATTTGTACGTTTTAGCGACGTGCGCGCCGCTCACACTCAAGACTTATATGTACAAGAAAATTGCGCACGCATATTCGTGAAGAATGGTGGATTCGTGAAGTGAGCATGCGCACGAACTCAAAGGTAAAATATTAAAAACGACCAGAATCTGGTCCAGTGTGTAACCAGAAAGGCAATAACTCACCAGTGCAGTATACAACTCTTCCTGACCTTTTGTGGCACGTGCACTCCTGTTCGAACTTAACACAGGCTGTCAAAACAAAGAAGCCAGAAACAAGTTATCACCTTTGTATATGTTGTATCTGCCCCCCCCCCCCCCCCCACGTCCTACGAGATTTGCATGGCCCCCTTTTCACAAAACATGTTCTATATAACAACTTCCACGTTTCTTTGCTCACAGGCAATAAAAATGAAATAATTTCATTTTCAGTTAATTTCGTTTGATGGAAAGTGCAAAGTGAAACAGTGCAAAAAGGCATTTTAAGGCTATATAAGCACATTAGGCAATGCGAAAATGTTTTCTTAAGGCAATTCAAAAAGTTTTAAAGGGTATTAACATGTTCCAGGTAAATGAACTTCTGGCACGGTCGAATGTACAATTCATTTTTATTCTCGTTGAGTGAAATTCCATTTCTAAATTCACTTAGAAGAAATCGTAAATTAAAGGTCCAACAATTTATCTTATTATCAATACTTTGCCATCATTTAGCAGTTGTTTTAAACCACTAATTTAATACACTAACACCTTTTTTTCCCTTCCGCCGACGTACGTATGTAATTACTTGCCAAGAATTGGAACCATCGACCTTTCAAGCCTCAATGGGCTTCTAATGACAGTCCATCTTGTTTTTCTTATTTTGTTAGAATGTATTTAAAGTGTACCTTGTATTTTACACTTGTAATGTTTTGCACACTCTCTAAAAAATATCGTTTGATAACCAACGTGATTACTCCGGAGAGTGAAATATAGTGAAAATAGAGTGAAAATTCTCAATCTTTTTCTTTCAGAGAGCACTTTAAAAGAGATGGATATTCACCCCTGAACATGGGATCACTGCCGTGACACCAGGGGGAGTGAAATTCACTATATTCTCTTGGGAGAGTAGTTTTCAACGTTTCCATGTTTTTTTTTTTAATAAGCTGAGCAATGAATAAAGACTGAAGTAAATACTTACGCTTGTACTTTTTCAAGTTCAGTCCCCTTTTCTCGGCCCAGAGGTATTCATGTACCTCTGGAAACCTCTTCATCAATGCGACATCATTTTCGTCATCGTCTTCCATCTCGAAGGCGAAGGCGGCAACGATAAGGACCGCGGCAAGAGCAAGGTACAGAGCCTTAGTCATCTTTGAATTCGATTGGTGAGTCTAAAAGACAATTGTGACTTATGATCCCTAATATGACTCGAATATGAGAGGTTTCTCCTCGTCTGCAGTAAGAAAGTATAGCTTAAAATCCACGAACATCTTTCCTATTTTAGGTCTTACATGATAAATATTTTCCCAAGTTTAGTATTCTGTTGTTACCTAGTTTTAGGGTCAAGATATTAAAAGAGCATGCTTCGCTTCCATATTAATTGCAGAAAAGGGTCTATAAAAATATCAGCGCAGGTTTGCATACAAATCGATCAGGTATATTTTACTAGGTCCCCCCCCCCTCCCCTATAACACACACATACACACACACGCATTTGGATCATAGATTGATAAATAACCAAATATTTTTTTGTTCAAATATCAATTAGTTCAATAAAAAGAAAATAAATTAATAAACAGAAAGGGAATAAATAA